>JAQFYM010002652.1:0-22384 GCA_034694785.1 Agrenia bidenticulata
TGTCCACAGGGACATCCGGGGAAAGTTGTTTAGAGAGGAATAAACTTTCTCCCCTTGTTGGAGAATTGAAGGTGTGTGATTGAAATTGTTTTGGAGCCACACTGCCTCAACCTCCTTTCTCCCCAACACGAGGACAAAGACACGTTCAGTCCTCCTTCCTATCAAGTCACTACACCCTGGACTTTGGATTCAATCATTTCATTCCAAATCTCATCACCCCCTCCCATTCTAATCCAACTCACTCTTCATCAATTATTGGCCTCTTTATTGGGATAGAATAAAGGGACGCGTGTTGTCCAGGTTCTCCAGCTAGGGCCTAGCGCTATGCTCCTCTATTCAAACTAGATGGTCAATTTAGTATTTTCAGAGGTAGTAGAAGAAGGGGAACTATTGACTCGGTCACCTCACACTCCCTCTTCAAACAGTTTGGATGAAAGTGTAGAAGGCCGTAGTTGGAGTGTGTGGGATTATTTTGAGGTCGGCTTTGAGGGAGACAAGTCCCCAATTTATTCAACAATATGACGCAATATGACAAGATTTTGAATACTCGGAGCTCTTTTCAAGGATTGTGTGGTTGTGTGGACAATTTGCGGAGGATGGATTAGAATCCCTCATCTTAAGCCTCCCCGCTGAACATTAAATTATGAAAGTAGTTTTGAATGGTTTTGAATATTTGAGTTGGAGTGTAGAAATCATCTTGAACTTCCTTCCTCTCCTCCAATAAATAATTAAGCCACCACAATTTGTGAATCTCAGCATCTCTTCCTCCTCCCTCCTCCTCTCCCTCCGACGTTAGCCAAGACTTGACTTTTGACCACCCCGTCCTCCTCTTCTCCTTCTTTGGCCTCTCTCCAACTATCCCAAGCCATCCCTTGGTCCTCTCCAGCCAACTTCTAGGACTGGCATACTCCAGGGGGTCATCTGAGGTCACTTTCTTCTCAAATATTGTGGAGAGATGGGAGCTAGTCCACTCCAGCCAACCTCCACTAATCCAACATTATTATTCAAACATTGTAGAATTTCCAATGGACATTGTCAACAAATGTGGATGACTTGCAGTTGACTCCTTTCCATCTCAACGCGCCCATCCGACTCGGAGGGCCCATCCCCACTCCTCCCTGCCCTACTGGATGAAGACTTGGAGTTAATTGGTTGGGACTGGAGTGGTGGGGCCCTTTTCCACTCAACAATGCCCCACACTCCACATCCCACGAGAAGGAGAATTAGGAAGGACAGGTTCATCCTTCCTATAAGCTCAGGGGCGAGGAAACGCTTAGAGAATGGGATGGGTACTATGAGGGAGAATCAGTAGCCCTCTCTTTGTATCCCTCATTTATCCTTCATTCTGAGGTTGTCAAGGAATTTCCCCGTGGAGAAAGGGAAATATTTTTATGGCTAGAATGTTGGCGGAGGTTTGTGGGCTTAAAGGTAGAGAAGCGGGTAGAGAAGCGGGTAGGAGAGGGGACTGCGGAAAAGTGGTGGAGTAGAGTAAGGTGTGTAGACCAGCTTGGCTAGTCTCTCCCTCCTTCATCCTCTCAACCCAGCTGGAGGGATTTTTCATTTACTTATCATTATGGTTGTTAACATATGTATTTCAAACCTTTTTTTGAATCCTTATTTCAGACGGTGATGGAGAGAGAAATACCCGGGTATTTGAGTGTGATTAACAAGTTGGGAAGGCTTTCCTCATCACTACCAGTCCGTTGAGGATGAAGAGTATGTTGTAGAAGGTATGAAGATGGAGTGGACCCATTTCCCCCTCAAGTCCTTTCCAACATTTCCAAGGGATGGTGCGGGACTATCTCTGCAAGTACAATTCACACATTCATTCTACTCATTGATGATGAATTGGTGCCAAAGCTTTGTAAGCCAAGACCTTAGAAACCTCACACCAATATTATCTACTATTAACTATTTATACAATCTAATGTACACATAAAATATCTCTTGTCACAAAGTGGGTTGTTTTTATTCATTGCTTAGTGATGGTGCAAGAGCCTTTTGTTTTTTGACTCGAGATATTTGTGAAGGGGGTGAAGGGGATCTAATGCCACATTTGTAATTGGGCGTAGTGAAGTAGATTTGTAAGAGGGGTAGCTGAGAGTGAAGGCGTATTATAATCCCCTGTTGGCTATGCGGGATGTTCTCAATGCGTAGTTAAGTCCTTGGTCCCTTCTAGATAATCATTGTACCTTATTATTGGGGTGAAAGTAGTCTCTGAGATTTCTTAAACAATTTGAATAAAAGGTGAACTATTGATGAAATTGCTGTGAAACCCACGTTCCTCTAATAACATTCCCCTTCCTCCATCTCTACGCCCAAAGCTCTCTGGAGTGGATGTGGACTAATGAAGATGGATCTCCAAGGATGGAAGGTGGCAAAGGGCCCTCAGATAGTCCCATCAAATCCCAATAAATCCCGTGAAATAGGGATGAGTGGATGTGGAGGCCAATGATCCGCTCTTTGAGGCTCATGAGAAAGGGATTGTAAAAGAGGTGAAAATGGGAATAGATGATCCCATCTTATCCCTCAACCTCTTCTCCATTAACTCCAAATCCCTCTTTGGAGATGAAGAGAGCAGACTACTATTTTTAGATCAATGTCATTGATTGGCTTTTTTGGATGTTGATCATGACATTGAGTTTGATGAGAATAGGAGGATGAGCTGCTGACCTTCCTTCAGAAATCTATTGAACATTTAGTTTAAAGTGAAATGGGGATAAAGTGTGGATGATTGTGAGTGGAGGAGTTGACGGACTTGGCTGTTGGCCACCATCACGGGATGTAATAAAAGCGTCTTGGAGATGTTCATTGTAATTGAGAGAGAAGAATGGGAGGGAGAGGGACGTTGGGGAAGGCGGATGGGACGGGAGTTCTATTCTAAAAAAGCCAATCTCTCTCACTAAATAATTCATTCATAACTTTGATCTAACTTCCATCATCTTATGAATCTTAGAAGCTTGTTCCCCCAACGAGTGTCCCAACACTCCCAACTCTGGGCCGGATCCAAAGAGGAGCCCTTGGGAGTCCTCAGTCCCTTCTGGACGTGAAGACAGAGGAATTTTATATCATTCTACACCATTCCCATATTCCCATCCTAAATAGTAGAACATTAATAAGCCCAGTCATCTCTATTCATTACCTTATTTACCATTTCAAACCAACTCCTTCATTCCACTATTAATTGAGATACTCAAACTTTTGTCCATAACCATACATTTAAATAAATAACCTACTCATATTCCTTAGCCATGTTTAGTGGTCTTGAAAATGGACACAATGTCCAAAACCATACTGACTATAATTTTATGAATTTACAAAAAAAATATTCCATATTTATGAAAATATTTTCTACCTTTTCCCTATTTTAGAAAATGTATAAACCAAGGGAATAAACTTTTTTAAAAATATATATAGATATATTAAAAAGAAAAGTTTATTGCCTTGGTATGCGCATGGCGTAAATCCTAAACGTTCCCTTGACAACTAATATTTAAAGTCTAAGGTTGAGAAATGTAATAGTCCAAATTTCCAAACTCCTTTCTCACCCATTTTAAAAGAATGTTGAGAAAGATTTTGAAAAGTGGGATCATGTTCAATCTCCTCATCTTCCTCTCTGCTCAGATGAACTCGGGTAAGTGAATGAATTGAATTATAAAGAGGAGCCTTTAAGGGTGGACCCTAGCATTGATTTATGCTCTCTTAAATTGAAGGGTATCTTCTCAGGCACTTCTCAAGAACAAGTTGGTATGAGTTGCACAGGGAGCTCTGATCCCATCTGCTTCTTACACACCAAGCCACCAATGCCCTTCATGGATATCTCAGAGTTGTCTTCTTCTGAGGAGGAGAGACCCTTAGAAGAGCCATATGAACTTCTAGTCCCCGACCAAGGGCTCAGGGCCAAGCGGGGCAACAGTAAGAAGAAGCGCAAGAAAGCCAAAGCTGTGGATTATGAGATGGATGAAGCGGAGGTTGGGAAGGGGAGGAGTGAAAACGTCCCTCCAACTACAACGACAGAGTCCCCTCCGAACCCTCAGCAACTCTTCTTAACTCCCTTGAAAGAATCTGGTAATGTTAGAGTAAATTTATAACTGGCCATGTCCCTAAATTGACTCATTTGTCCATTTGCCCCTAGAGATGAGTCAGAATATATTGAAGCAGTACTCGAATGACAGCATGGCTACCTTCTACCCCCCCTGGACATATCACGGATTCTACCGTAAGAACACACTATAGTGTATTTGTTGTCAAGTGGTGGATGTGGTAACATGTTGATATTTTTTTATCCAGCCCCTCATGAATGGCATGAGATTCCGGGTTGGTATTTTAAGAAACGGGAGGTTCACAAAGCGGGTAAGTTTACTGGTCGTCGAGGGGACAAGAGCTCTGGGATCTCTTTCATGGAGTTTGCGGAAGGTAACGGGACGCACTCTTTAAATTGCTCCAATTCACTTTTCCCCTCTCCTCTGGACATTGTGACGGGGAACGCGAGGGAGGAGTCCAATTTCGTGGAATTCAACTTTGTCAACTTTGACACCCTCTATCCCTTCACCATATTCCTTCCTGAGGATGGGACTGACCTTCGTAAGTCCCTCTCCCCCCCTCTCTCTGTCTCTCTCATAGCTAAGCCACAAAACTATGCTCATCCAGTTTTCATCAAGCTGATCACGGGGAAAGCCTCCCAGATCTCCAATAAGCCGTCCATTGACAAAGGAGCCACGACTGGAACTCCGCTAAGTCTGGACAGAATTCTTGTTCACTACGGAGTGAGTCACACGGAGGGGTCAGAGCATCGAATTAACGGGAAATCGTAGGTCCTTCAAATGGTTAAAAAGGATGAGGCGTGTCTTGAGCCCAAGTCTATAAGTCCTTGAATGATTTTCTAGCTACGGGATGGAGATTCAATTTTTCTTCAACAAGCAGACAAAAGAGAAGGCTTCTTCCTATTGGGCCACCCTCGAGAGTTACATGACCGATAAGGACAGCAGCGTGTTTGGGAAAAATCTCCTCGTCCTCTCAATCCTCGTCCAAGTCGCACCCAATACGGAGAAGGTCAGCCAACTCCTATCCTCCTTACCCCACAGATGCAAACACTCTTATAATAATATTGTGGATCCCTCTTTTAGTTTCCCCCCGCGGGTAAGGAATATAATCAAGGGATGAAATACCTCTCCACTGCTGCCAAGGAATTCTGGTCTACCCGAAACTCAGCCAAAAATCGTGGATTCAAAGTGCTCAAAAAGTCCCTGTCCCTCCGGGATTTTTTCCAAGTCCCCATCACCGGATTCTATTACTCCTACTATGGAAGCCTTACTCATCCACCTTGCCTTAATAACACGAGGTATGCCGTGTTTGAAACCCCCATCTACATCAGCCATGAAATGGTGAGTTGATCTGGTTGATCATGCAGATCCTTCCAAGGTCAATGACCAGGGTCAATGAGCGACAATGATCTCTAAATTCTTTCCTTGTGGTTTACAGTGGCGTAATTTTTTGTTTATCCCGAGTGAGTTTTCTGACTCGCAGTTCGTGGCAGGGAACCATCGTCCATTGGAGACGCTGACAGGTCGGAGTAGCTACACAGGGGAAGTGTTGCCTTATGAAGAGTTGAGATGGAACTTGAGCTTCACGGTTCGAAAAAGTAAGCGGGGGACTCGAGAAGAGCGAATGTTGGACTACGACTACTACGAACACCCAAACATCTCACTCAACTTACCTACTCAAACAAACTCAGCTGGAACGGCTGCAACTAAACAAACCAGTCTACTCACATTTACACTTGTCCTATTTACATTTCATCCAAGAGATTTATTTTCATATTAAAATACCTTTGGTTGATAAAGAACACAGCTTGGGTTTATCACTTTCTACTTCCAAACGGTCATAAATCCCAAAGTGTCCTAGTTTTTGGGGGCTGGAAAATCGAGGAGGTGGGATGGGAACTTACGTCCTTTCAACTCTGAGGCTAGTGATAACAATTCACCTACTTATATCCCCGACCTATTCCCAAGAACCACAAAGTGAATCTGAAGAGGAAAGTGGAGGTTTAGTACTTTGATCATTTTGATTGTCATAAGGAAATGAAATGACTTTCATACTAACTGTGGCTGAAACTATTTAGAAGAGGGTGGTGGATACTGTATGGGAGGTCCTGACCCCACCTGCTACTTTCCACAAGAGCCTACACCATTTGAGCAAGATGAAGATTCGATTCGAAGGAAAAGGTCTGACTCTCTGAGTGCTAAGCCGGCACTTGTACCCATTCCAAAGGACGAAGAAGATGAGGACGAATTAAACGTCCGTCCCTTGGATAATCAAAAGGGTAACTTCCCTATAAGTCTACAACGTTTGAAAGGCTACTCTGATTGAAACGTCTATTTTAAATTTAGACATGTCGGACGTGCATTTAAAGCAGTATGAGCCAGACACGGTCATCAACTCTTACTACCCACCCTGGAGTTACCAAGGATTCTACTGTAATTTATTCCTTATATTACCTTTTCCTATTTCAACATAATACATACGAGTCCGTAGGGACAAATTGCAGAGGCCTCGAGTGGTGGATTTGAGACCAAGTTCAGGGCTCAATGTAACCATTGTAAGCCAGTGAACTCGAGCTAGCTCATTGAAATGCAATAGTTGATGGTTTATTTGGTACGTACCGTTTATGTTGTCAGCTCCAAGGGATTGGGATGAGATTCCAACTCATTATTTTGCCCCCAAGAAAGTGCGTAAGTCGACAAAGATGAGCAAAATGCTGGAAGATGCTCATGAGAAGGAGGAGAGTGGACGTTCGTTCATGGAGTTCGGTGAGGCTGGGATCGTGTCCAACTGCAGCTCCGATTTCCCCTCCCCCATCGACATCTTGAGCGATAAGGCGAGAGTGGAGCCGTCCTTTATCGAATTCAACATCATGCACTACGACGTTCACTATGGATTCATGATCTTCCTTCCTGAGGACGGAACCGACCTTCGTCCGTACTTAACATGTTACTATTAAGTCCTCCCAGCAATCTTACCCCTCTTTCTATTTTCAGTCTTTCTCAAGCTCCAGACACCCTTGAAGCAGATATCAAAGAAGCCCTCGATCGACAAAGGAAGCGTCTTGGGCTCCCCACTCACCCTTGATCGAATATTGATCCACTTCGGGACGGATCCCAACCTCGGCTCTGAACACCGCATTGATGGCCAGTCGTAAGTGATGATTGACACTGATTGATTTCAAATGATTATGTGGCAATTTTGGGATCAGAAATGAAATGGATGTGTTGAAGATTTGGGATGGAGCTCCAGTTCATGTTCACCTTACAAACTCAGGGGAAGGAGTTGACGTACTATGATGTCCTTTACGAATATGCCGTGAGCAAGGACTCGTCCCTATTTGGAAAGAACATGTTAGCCCTATGCATTTTCGTCCAAGTTGCTCCTACCTTTGAAAAAGTATTGAGTTCATTTCCATTCTCAATTCTTGTGCTTATTTCTGGCTAATCTATGATCCTTCCTTTTCCTTCTCTTATCTAGACACCTCCATCTGGGAAAGCGTACAACAAAGGGATGAGCTATTTAGCAATGGCTGCTCAGGAATTTGCCGGAGTAAGAAATCGAGAGAAATTTCGGGCTTTTCAAGTGAAGAAGAAAGTGTTGACCCTTCAAGATTTCTTTGAAGTTCCTTTTGAAGGGCATTACTACACTTACTTTGGCAGCCTCACGCATCCTCCTTGCTTCAACAACACGAGATACAGCGTCTTCGAAAAGCCCATTTATATCAGCCATAATACAGTAAGAATTTCTTTAAGAATTTCCAATCCTCTGTCTTGAGCAGAAAGGAATCCTTTTAATGAGTACAATTTTTCAGTGGCGAGATTTCCAGTTTCTTCCTAGCGAGTATTCCGACTCTGGCTTCATGGCAGATAACTTTAGACCTTTAGAGTTAATCAAGGTGTGGAATAACTACAGTTCCAAAGACAATCCTGAGGTCCTCCCTTACTTGACACCGGAAGTACGAGAAAAGATCAGCTACACGGTGGCCAAAAGTAGGTTCTCCACTTCCGCCGATAGACTCATCGAATATGACTACACCGATGATGACAACTTCAAAACCAATTCTGCTTCATCTCCTCGTCCATGTTTACGGCCACTAGTCCTCTTCTACCTCTTCTCTGAAGCAGTGAGATATGGCAAGACGGCCTCAACACCGTTTCTCAACTAATCCCTACACTTTTCATCTGATTTATGAAAAATACTTTACTTAACAAACTTTATATTCAGAAATGTGTAATGTGTAAAAAATCGTGCTCTAGTATTGAATAGATAAATACATACAACAGTAGTACTAAAATGGTTCAGAAGGATTGATAATAAATTCCGTTTCACTTTCATTACCAAATGGAGTCAATGGGGAAAGACTGATTGGAAATGCTTCATCTTCTTCAAATTGAAATTGCTCCTCCTTTACTTCTACCTTGGTGATAATTTCAGGAATCTCCACCCAAGTGGGATGAATATTGAAACTTTCATCCCCTCCTTCTTCTAACCTTAATTCATTTGAAATTCCAGATTCCGTTGGGGTCTGAGAAGGGAGGTCTGTCTCTTGATCCAATTTTCCAATCCTCTCCTTCAAGCTCTTCATAATTTGAACATCTTTGATACGGATCTCGTTATTGGTGGAAGAGGTAGACAAGGTGCTATTCAAAAATCGAGGAATCTTCTTAGCTCTGATTGTGCTCGGTATTGCAAAATCTTCCTCACTCTCGGATTCATAAGCATATTGAACTCTTTTAGCTCGTCTCTTAGCTCTTTGCTTGGAATGAGGAGGACTTTTATCTTCAACCCTCCGCATTACAACATCGGAGCTCAAACTTACTGGAGGAGGGTTAGAATTTAATCTCCTCTTCCGCTTTCCTTCTCTGGATATGAGACCAGGCACGGATTGATCACATCGTCGGAGTACAAGCATCGGCCACTTGGCCCCTTCACAACTACTAATTAACTTGCTAGTTGACCCAGAAGGATTGTTGGCTTTGGTTGCTGTTGGAAAAGTAGACGGTTCAGTTCTTGTCTTTCTGAGTCGAAGAGTTGTTGGTTTATTGAGCACAATTGAGGAGTTTGAAGATTCGTAAGAGAAATACTCGTCATCCTCATCTTGTGAAGTAGAAGAGGAGAGTTCCGAGTCTTCCGAGCTTGATTCCATCTTCTTCCCTTTTCCTCTGGCAGCTGATGGATTTTTTTTTCTTGTTGAACCTTGACCTACTCCCTTTCCACGTCTCCCTGATTTGCTGATAGGAATCTGCTTCTCCGGCCCTTCAATTTCAGAGAGGAGTGAAAGGATTTGAGGTAAGGGGAGCTTTTTGAAGGTCGGTTTGGATTTTACTTGGACCTACAATATGTGCATTCATTATAATAGTATACATAATAATATTCTTCTTGTATCTTAAAATTAAAGCATTGAATTGGCATTTCTTCTCTCATATAAACATCTCACAACAACAATGACTCTTTCTTTCTTTTACAACTGAAGATGAGTAGATTAGGTGGGGATTCCCATCCAACTTCAAATGTTCTCCACAGAATTTTATATTTAATACCATAAATTATAGGTTACTTTCAACTTAAAAAATAAGCATAAAACTTTTGAAATCGAGTCCATATTCATTAAGTGACTGCAATAACAAATTGCTTACTCAAATTGAATACAAAAGTTTGCATTTCAGTTCAACTGAAAAATCATTACTTTTTAAACTTGTCATGAATTTTAGCCAAGAGCAAAGAGTCTGGATGATCCAGAACTATTCACAAGTTCGGCGGCAGTGGCCAATTCGGTTTCAGAGGAATCCACAATAGATTCAATATTTTTAATTTTAGGTATTTAATTTACAAAAAAAATAAATCTTGGATATTTTTTGTATTCCAGTCACTTTATGAATACATCCACTGGATTTCAAAAGGTGTATGCTTATTTTTAAGGTGTAAAGTAACCTATAATTTAAGTTATTAAAAATAGAAATCGATTGAGAACTTTTTTGAAGTTAGATGCAATAAAAGTTCTCTACTGCTCGTGAATCAGCCTATAGAAATTTGGGCAGCATTGTTGAGCACAAATTGTTGAGAAGGATAAAAATATTTGTCTAATGAACTGAATTACCGGAGCGTGTTGAGGATGAACTTTGCGAATATGACCTAGCATATATTCTGGACGGATCTGCTTGCCACAGTATTCACAAAAAGTGCTGAAATGTTGAGGGAAATGGATGTTGGTAACATGGATATTTAATTTCGGCTCCTTTGCGAATGACTTGCTGCAAATTTCACATTTGAAAGGCTTCTCCAACTGACCTGTCGTCCTGCGTTTGGATTTCTATTCAAAAACGAGTCAACATTTAACTTATCAATTCCTTTAAAAACTAAACGATTGAAATTTCCCTGTACCTGTGGACCTTCGGGATTGTCATGAACTCTTTTGACGTGTCCACGGACATGCTCAGCCCTGCCAAACTGCATCGGACAATGAGGACATTGGTAAAGTTTTCTATCCGCATTGTGAAATTGTTTCGTATGTCTGATGAGGGTATGATTTGTCGTAAAAGTTCGGCTACAAAGCTCACATAAGTGTCGCCGACGTTTTTTAGGATCCGCGTGCTCCCTTTCAGTATGAATATCAAGGAATTGGGCCGTACTGAAATTTGAGAGACAAGTTTCACATTGGTGCAGGGTTAAGGGAGTTTGTTCACAAGGATTTATGGACTTTTCAGGGATTAGATCAATGATTGAGCTTGGGACAGTTGGGACTAGAGTAGGATCCTCAGATGCTGCACTCGATACTACTTGAGCAGTGTTCAAAATCGTAGAAGGATCGTTAGTGCCATTATCAGTACAAGATTTGGATCCTTCACCCTATTTCAAAAGTCCGAGGGTAAATGATTTTATAATTTTCATTGATTTAAGGGGTAGTTAAAAATTTCATACCACAGCTGAATCCTCGTTTGCATCTACTTCCTCATGCTCGTAACTGAAATGAGTTCGAAGTACAGCAATGGTATTGAACGATCTAGGGCACAGTTCACATTTGTAGAGATAGTGATATCCACCTGCGATGGCTGCGATTCTACTAGGAATCTGCAAATGAATAATAGTGCATCAATCCCTCTGCTCAGCATTAGAATACAATGAGACATAATGATAGCGTACAGATTTTTCTTGGGTGTGCTCGTTCTTCATGTGAATTTGAAGATCCTGCTCTGTCATAAAATCCTCCTCACACCAATAACAAGACAAATTTTTCCCTAAACAGTTTCTAAGGAAGTGCTTATTTCGTCCGTTCTTGGAGCGGAATCTCCTCTGACAACCACTGCAGTAAAAGCTCCCGTTGATTTTTATTGAGTTGCGGGTATGAGCAGAAAGGCTGTGCTTGGCCAAGAACTGTTCCTTTAAGAATCGTGATTCACAGACAGAGCACTGAGGTAACTTTTGTTCGTCAGGAACTAGATCTCTTTCCATCTCAACTTGTTCCTCTTCTACCTGAGTAACCGTTCAATTCTAATTATATCCACATGTATAGATTTAAATAAAGTTGAGGAGATTTTAATACCTGAGAATGAAACCGTAGAAGGTGCTCAGTGAGATGATCCTGCATCCTCAACATTATTCCACAGTACTTGCAGAAATGCATCAGTTGTGGCTTATGGGAACAAGTAAAGTGTTCATCCAGCTCAAAGAATCCTTTGAATACTGCTGGACACAAGCTGCAGTGGAAGTTTTCAATCTCCTTCACTGCCTTCTTGAAACTTACTCCAAGAATGAACTGAAAGTTCAGATCAAGCCACAATTTTAGTTAAGCTCCAAATTTATAATATATCATCTTAGTTTTAGTTCAAAAATCTACATGTAAAGTATTACTGAGCTTTTAGCTTGTGATGGATGAGATTTAGTAATATGTGCTTGCAGATGCTGTCTCCAACGAAACTTGCTGGGACACATGGGACATTCATACGTCCTCTTACTATCATAGTGACCAAACCAAATATGATGTTTCAGCTCCCTTTGGGTCATGAAACCGGCAGTGCAAACTTTGCAGGAATAGTTAGCCTTCGATTCATGCGTTTTCAAGTGTCTCTGGAATGCCCATTGACTTTTGAAAACGACAGAGCAGTGAGGACACTTGGGCCGAAGTCTCTTCCTAAATTGTTCCATTTCCATAGGCTCGGGATTGACAGGACCTGGATTCGAACTTTTACTCCTAGCCACAATCACAGACTTAAATTCTTCCACAATTGGTTCCGTCTGCTTTTTCGGAGATAAGCGTTTCCGTACCCTCTTTGTTATTTTTCGCTTGTTTTTCTTCGGTAAAAGAGGGTAGGAGTTACTCTGAGGTGGACAGTTTCTTCCTTCCTCGTCCTCGACGTGACTTGGCACAAAAGCTGCTTGAAAGGTGCTTATTGTATTCCATGACGATGAGGGCTGGACATTTGGATGAGGCTGAAAAAATCCCAGGAAAATGTAAAATCAAATGGCTTTAGAAAAATGAAGAGTAACATACCAACAAGGGCTGAGGATTGGGTAATAAGTTTAAAGAATAGTTGAGAGGCAATTCCATGTCCATCATATTACAATTCCAAGTGTGGTTTTGATTTTTATAAGGCATCAAGCTAGACGTCTGGCTTGAAGGATGAAAGGAATCGGAAATGTAGTTATCACCGCTAGGATCATGAGGAGGATCGAAAGGGAGCTGGTTATGGATATAGTCAACGAATCCGTCATTGATCCCAATTGTGTGATTTCCAAACTGTGGAGGCTGAAGCTATTCAAAAGGAGGTTAAAGGTCAAAATATTTCAAAAGCAACCAAAGAACATGTGAGTAGCTCACGTTTGTTGTCACAGAGTGAAAGGAGGGTGCCAAGGACAACCACTGATTATTCTCCATGCCCTCATCCACATCGTGTCCATTATTGGAGAAACTGTGAGTTGGACTAGGATTTTCATGAGAATGATGAGGAGATAGGGTGGAGGTCAAGAGGGGAAATGCTGACGCTCCAATGTCAAGTATGACTGTAGAGGATGAAGAAGGGCCAGTCAAATTTGCAGGCTTGGCTGATCTTCTCCTTCTCGTTGGTGGGGGTGCGAGTGCAAGAAAGGGGACGGAGGTCTGAAAAAGCAGAGATAAATAATTAGTATAAGTTAGTCAAAGTATTTGATAGGAGTTTGGTAATGAATGAGTTTACCTTTTGTCGACACTTGCCCACGGCCCCAGGCTGTATGCGTTTTCGTCCCAACTTCTGAGGAATGCCAGCTTTGGTATCAAGATCGCGTTGCTTTTGCCGCTCCTTAAGAGCGGTGATTTCTTCTGGAGTCATCCCCTCCTTTTTCTTTCTCCAGTACATTCTTGAATAAGCATTGAGCTCCTCCTTATTCCGCTGATGGTAATTTCTTATCCTCTCTGCCTTGTCTCGATAATATTCTTTCATCTTCTCAAAGTTTTTGGCCAGCTGAGTCTTCCTCTCTTCTCCACTTTGGTTCGGATCTCGCTCTTTGATCATGGAGTACGTGTCCGCCCGCCATTCACGAACATGCTCTTGCACTTGATTGGATCTGAAGTGATACCACCATTCAATGACCTTTTGATTTACATCCTCCTCCAAGATTGCATCTACATTTTCCGCTCCTTCTAGGGCATGGATCACCCTCAGCTCCTCCGTCTCCATCTCCTTGATCTCTTGTTTTCTCTCGCGAATTTTCATCCGATTCCCCGCCAACTCTTCCGCACTGCTTGTCTTCATCATTCTCGCTCGCCTTTCCTTCTCCCGCTCAGATCTTCGAATATTGGCCGCTTGGATTACCTCTGGAGCCAACGTTGCTCGCCGAGCCCGAATATAGGCTGCTCTTTTCTTGAGTCGGAGGCTTTTTTCTTCTCCTGGACTATCATTTATTCTTCTGTTTCTTTCTCTACCAGCAGCGAGTCGACATTCCCTTTCCTCTGCAGTTTCAAGAGTTGAGCGTCTCAATCTGGCCCTTTCTCTAGCAGCAGCGAGTCGACGTTCCCTTTCCTCTGCAGTTTCAAGAGTTGAGCGTTTCAATCTGGCCCTGTCTCTACCAGCAGCAAGTCGACGTTCCCTTTCCTCTACAGTTTCAAGAGTTGAGCGTTTCAATCTGTGTCTTTCTCTAACAGCAGCGAGTCGACGTTCCCTTTCCTCTGCAGTTTCAAGAGTTGAGCGTTTCAATCTGGCCCTGTCTCTGCCAGCAGCGAGTCGATCTCTCCGTTCCTCTGCTGTCTCATTATTCCTTCGAACTCTGCTATTTTGTCTGGTGAGAAGAAGGCGACGGGCATGTTCCTCTGGCGTCTCCTCAGCTCTTCTTCGTCTACTTCTATCTCGAGAGGCAGTGCTGCGAGCCTTTGGAGGGCGCCCTTTCCAATGAACTTGGACGGGTTGGGCGAGACGTCTGGCCCACTGTTGAGGAGTCTCATCCGGCCACATCTTCAAATGGGACTCATCCTCTTGGAAGGGCTGTAAGGGCTGGCCAGGTGGAAGCTCCTCTTTCTCGTACTCCATAATTTGTTCGGCCAGTCTGGCGGCCAGTTCTTGTGGAGTTCGGCCAGCAAGGCGATAGTCTCGAGTGATGGCCAGCCGAATTTCAGTCTCTTCACAACTTTCATTTGCTGCTTTCATTCCATTGGAGATTTTATCAAATATTTCAATCAACTCATCTTTTTTAGCTTTCTCTTGCTTTGCTGGCTTTTGTGGGCGATCGAGTTGGGACGGATTTTTAACTTTTCTATTCTTCAGGTGACGTCCTAAACGAGACGGGTTGTTCCTTTTCCTCGGCATCTTAATATTCAAAACACAAAAGTACTCCAACTCCAATACTCCAGCGTCTTCACATAAAAGGTGAGGTAATGCCTTTGAGAAAGACACCTCTCTCCAACCAACTACCACCTAAATTGTCAAATACACATTTCAAAACTTATATCTTAAGAATTTGAAGGATATTAAACTTTAACTTACTTTCCAAATTCAGCTGAAAAGAATGTTTGTAGAATAAAGATTTGAATTCCACTCCATCCCGCAATTTCCTGCTTTCAAATGGGGAAAGATGAGAATAATTGAAATGCTCCCAAAAGAAGCCTTGAACAATTAATTTGCCTACTTAGTCTAATTTCTTTATCCTTGGCTAAAGTTGGCTATTCCTCTTTTACTAATGAAATGAAATAGTGGGGAAACCTAGAGGTCAACCCAAAAGTCATCTAATATTCATTCAAGAGCAGATTTAAATGTTCTCATCTCCATCCTCCTCTTAATTTACATTCTTTCTCAAAAGTTTCCCATATCTCAATTCAAATTTAAGATTGGCATTCAAATTAATTGAGCTTGAGTAACGGTTGAATTAATTTAAATTGAATCTTGTACCTGTGTTGATTAGTTTTGAATTTGTTGGAGAGGTTTTGACTGAATTGATTGTGAGCTCTTTGTTAGCGTCCTCCATGAATTTAGTTAAGATGACGGGTATCGCTAGGATTGTTAGGAGCCATACGGACTGTACGGAGGGATGATAGATAGGGAAGTAGGTAGGGCTATTTTAGTATTTCAAGGTGTAATAAAAGTGGGTGGTTAGATATTTGAATTTGGTTATTTTCCAGGGTTGTGATTTTAGAATAAGTGAATGTGTGTATATATTATGAGTGGCTGATATGGTGGAGGTGAGAATGAATATTCATCAAACTACATTTAGTTATAATACAAGACAAGTTGTTAGTTCTTGGTTAGTCGTGTGGGAATCTTGAGGAGAAGAGGAGACAAAGAGTTTACGGTACAACAAATCCGCTATCTCAATTCACTCCAACCACCAACACTGAACAGTTAAGACAAGTTAACAGAGAGCCCTTAGTCACTTCTTTCTCAAAGCACAAGGAGCTCATCATGCCCCTTCGAACCAGGTAACTAACAAAGATTAAGATTAATTTACCGTATATTTAAAAGAGTTGGGTGGCGGAAGAAAAGGGAGTACCCGGTCCGAGATTACACCCACTCCAGCCCGCAATTCATATCCACCGGACCACCGAAATTCCAAGTTGTTGTGTGTAAAAATAGTGTTGAAATTGAGGTCATGTTATTCTATTTCCAGGATATCCTTGAGGCTAATAATAGGGATGATGATGATCCTCAAAACCAGTTCTCATGACCTCCTTGAGCCCTTTCTTCAAGGATCAGAGGATGAAGAAGGGGTTGCCCTCAATATCCCACTCCAGTGGATCATCCACAACGGATCCACATCCCGTAACCCTTTCTTTCTTTCTTTCTCATCATAATGTGCAGTATTGTGGAGTTGGATTTCTTATCTTTGCTAATTCATTGATATATGGGGACTAAATTACAGGTGGACTCTCTTGGGATGAGCCGACCTATGAAATCTCATCTCTAAATATCTCAAGGTTAATAGACACAGCCTTTCAGCAATACCTTGAACTAAATACAATCAAATAATCCTATATTATTCCTCAGACCCTTTGACGATGACCAATTCTACCTTATACCCAAGAAGCTTGTCCAACATTCATTCCAGGTCGCTAATAACCACTGGCTCGACCGAGTCCACAAAATCACAAACACTTTCATGGACAGTACGAAACTATCATCAAACGCTTTGCACATCCAATTTATATCTTTGGGAATTTTCGGATTCACATAATAAAATGCTCCTTGGAATTGACAGATGCTGGAGCAGATTCTAAGTCGCCGGTAGGTACGGCATTTGCATTCAACCCTCCGAATGGAGAAGCCATTGCCTTAGCAAACACATCCATCCTCCTTGAATTCGCATCCCAGGAATTCATCAAGCAATTCAACTCGAACACAACAAAGACTCGAGTCAAGAGACAAAGCGTCAATTTCTTGGACGATGACGGCTCTCCAGCCCCCACTGCTTCCCCCAGAAGTATTGACTTGAGGGACTTTGTGCGCAACGACCGACCCGGGTCAATGAGCTCAATGGAGTGTGGCATCCACGATCAAGTTCTCCCTTGTGACCCCAAGAATCCGTACAGGACGTACACGGGATGGTGCAACAATATAAAGAATCCTGGATGGGGCAAAAGTGTCATCACATTTGATCGAATGGTCCCTTCTGCCTATGCCGATGGGATTTCAAGGCCCAGAGCCCTTTCTGTCACTGGCAAACCACTTCCCAGTCCCAGGCACATCTCAGGATACGTCCACGTCGATGTCTCTCATTTGTCCAACCGACATACTCTCATGCTCATGCAATACGGTAACACTCTTTTCCCTCACCTTACTTTCATTCATTATTCACTATTCATTCCTACTCGATTCTCTACACTAATTTGGAATACAGCTCAATTTTTGGACCATGATCTCACCCTTACCCCCGTTCACAAAGGACCAGAGGAGAAGATTCTAAACTGCAGGGACTGTGAAAGTCCATCCAAGACTCATCCGGAATGCTGGCCAATTCCGGTGCCAGGTGGGGATTCCTGGTATCCAACTGTTCATCAAGATACGGGTCGCCCGTACTGCATTCCCTTCACAAGGTCTCTGCCGGGTCAGCAGAGACTCGGGCCGCGAGAGCAGATCAACCAGAACTCGGCTTACATTGATGCATCTCAGATTTACGGGGAGAACGTATGCAAGGCGAACAGCTTGAGAGTGGTGGGAGGTGGTAAATTGAATATAACTTTAAATGGTGCGGGGAAGGGGCTGATGCCACAGACGAGCTTTCTACGAGAGTGCAAGTCCCCCTCTGGCTATTGCTTTTACGCGGGTGACCCCAGGGCGAGTGAACAGCCAGCATTGGCCACAGTCCACACCGTCTTTCTCAGACAACACAATGCGTGGGCTCAACAATTAGAAGCTATCAATCCCAGCTGGAGTGATGAGAAAATATATCAAGAGGTGAGTTCAGATTTTCTTCACCACCACCATTTCCACTAGACCCTTAATTATAATTAATGGATTGCTTTGTACTAGGTTCGGAGGATAATTGGAGCGCTGAATCAGCATATTACGTACAATGAGCTCCTCCCTCGAATCCTAGGCCCCTCCATGGTCAACGCTTATGGTCTGGGATTACAGGGAGAAGGGTATTACTCCGGATACGACTCAACCTGCCCAGCCTCTGTTTACAACGAATTCTCTACGGCAGCATTTCGATTTGGACACAGCATGATCCGACCACAGCTTGCCCGAATGGACAATAAATACAATGGGATGAGTCCTCATATCCAACTGAGGGACGCTTTCTTTGACTCAGACATGCTTTACAAGCCCTTGATGGTTGATGAGATCCTTCGTGGACTTTTGGCTGAGCCAATGGAGCAAGTTGACCCTTTCGTCACCAAGGAGATCACAAACCATCTATTCGAAGACAAAAAGAAATCCTTCAGCGGAATGGACCTCATTTCCTTGAACAATCACCGAGGAAGGGATCATGGACTTCCGGGCTACAATAGCTACAGAGCTGTGTGCAGCCTTAGCAAAGCTCTCACCTTCCAGGATCTGGCCAATGAAATCCCAGCAGATGTCCTGGAACGACTCCAGAAGGTTTCCCAATCCCTTCAAACCATTTCCTATACATCTGTTCTCATTTACATCAACTTTACTGTAATTGCCTACAGGTGTACACCCACGTGGATGACATTGACCTGTTCACTGGCTCCCTTGTAGAGCGTCCTGTCAAGGGAGGAATCCTAGGCCCTGTCATGACCTGCATCATTGGAAGTCAGTTCAAGCGTCTCCGACAGTGCGATCGGTTCTGGTACGAGACCAATGACCAAGCCATTCGATTCTCTGCTCAACAATTGGCAGAAATTCGGAAGATGACTTTGTCAAAGATAGTGTGCGATAATCTGGACGTGCCAACGGATACCCAGAGATGGGCAATGGATGCACCTCATAACGCCCTGTAAGCATACAACTAAATATAATCAAGCTTGGGAGTTGTAACCTTTTAACACGCAATGCTGTGTACATATAGCAATCCTCGTGTACCTTGTGAACGACTCCCGGGACTCAATTTAGAGATGTGGCGTGAAAGCCCAAGGAGTTTAGTTAGTCCTATAAAGTCTCCTCGGGTTAATTTCGGTGGTAGTGGTGGTGGGTGTAAGATCGGCGGGAAGAGTGTAGCGGTCGGTGGCTCCGGTCTCCAGTCTCCCTGCGTCTCTTGCCTTTGCACTTCTAGGGGGGTAAGGAAGCGTTCATGATTTAGATTTTCGAGTGATGTGAGTAGTTGAAGGAGAACGTTGTTTGTGACTTGCAGGCAAAGTGCGCATCCCTTCGAATCACGAGTTGTCAAGGTTTAATGGAAGAGGCGACCAGAGAGGAGATCCTTAAGGACCCTGTGTGCACAAGTCAGTGTGGATTCCTTTTGGGTCAAAGATCTAGAATTCCGAGCTCATTAAATAATAGACTAGTTGTTCCTTCTAAATTCTTTTAATTTCCGATCCCATTGTATTCATTATTGTGCCATACTATTTAGAGAATCTACACTGGTCTCTTCTACCCTCTACAAAATATCTCAAATCCCTTTGAACTGAATATTTAATTTTTGGACCAATTCATATGCCCTATTATTCTCTAAAGACTGTGATATAATGTTTTTAAATGTACAGACTGTGTCTAATTTTCAATGATTTTCTCTCTAGGAGAATGACTTTAGTAGTAGAGTCTGAAGCTTTTGTATCCTTTTTGTATTCCACGATTAAATTGAATTTCAAGAAACTCTCATATACAGCAACTCAAACTGTCGTATTTAATTGATTATAATTAGGTACAAAAATTGATTCTCGAGATTTAAGCTTTTCAATTCTATGCTCAAATGATTTTGAAATTAAGTTCAGGTACAGAGAAGATATGAACCTCAAACTCATTCCTTGACTAAGAAATAGATATTTTAGCTCTGTGTACATAAAGCAATTGAATTCAACTCCAACCCTATAATATACTCAAATTAATTAATCCGACATCACTTGGCTATACAGCACAAGAAAAATAAAATATTCAAACCATATAATAATAATGTGTGGAAGTGACCCATCTCATTCAATTAATCATTAACATTTTGGTCAAAATTAGGCCAACTCTAACAGAATGAGTCCATTAATAAAGGATGGACGGAATTTGGAAGGAAAGGAAAAAAACTATTCAAGGATCAGATTCGTGTATAGTGATAAATGCCTAATCAATTGAGAGGAGAAGAGTCAGAGATGTTCAAACGTCAATTCACGTCATCAACATTTGAAAATAATGGGTGAAAGGTCAAAAAAAGTAAACAAACACTGGGTGTGAGATGAGAGAATAATCTCAGTTAATTCGTTGGCTGATAAATAAAGTTGCATCTCATAGTCTCAATTCCTTTCATAGTCCAGAGGTCAAGCTTCCAAAATCTCTTTTCCATTTTCATTGACAGTTCCTTGAACACATTTCCAAAGGCCGTAATTTTTCCCGACGTTCGTCTGCCAGAGTCGAAGTGTTCCGTCTTCTGATCCAGAGGCATACAGCTCCGCATCCGGAGAGAATCGAACGCAATGAACAGGACCAAAATGCCCTTTGAATGCATCTAATCGAGGATAGACAATATTAAATACGATTCCATTTTCAAGAGTTATTTATGAATTAAAAGACAATATTTACCTAGTGCAGCACCAGTCTCGTAGTCATATTTATAAATTTTGAAATCTTCACCTCCGCAGACGAATATGGATTGGTCAGGCTTCATGGAAGCTGAATGCACTTGTGTCGGCACTTCAAACTCTTTGATAAGCCTCAAGCTGTAAAAACAAAAGCCAGGTCAACCACAGAAACAGAATCGATGGATATTTGAAAAATAATTCTGTACTTGTCGAGATTCCAGAAAGCAACTTTGCTGCCATATGACAAGGTGATGGTTCTCGTGATGGAACACACTTCAATGTCTTCAATTATGCTGGGGAATTCCAACTTACGAACTTCTTGAGCAGTATTGACATCCCAAATCCGCAGCGTCTTGTCATCCGAACAACTCACTACGCACTTATCTCCATAGAATTCACAATGTCGAAGGTTGGACTCATGACCAGACATTTTCAGAGCATCTACAAGGACATGAATAATGTTTTACTCAATTAACTTATTCATTGTACTTGATTGTACATGATAGTGAAAATAATTGTATTACCAGCATCAGGACGCTCAAGGTCAAAAATTCTGATTAGCTTTTCATTGCTCCCAGTCACGAGCTGAGTCCCCTGAGGATTGAAGGCCACCGACTTGACAATATGATTATGCTGAAATGAGTGAACTTCTGCCCCACTTATTGAATCCCAAATCTAAGCTCGCAAAGGGGATGGAAAAGTTATTTACATGTACTTTTAAAACTCAAGTTTAAACTGAGGGTAGAAATACCTTGGCACTGAAATCTGCAGCTCCCGTCGCCGCTTTCGTCCCATCTTTATTCAAAGCGACGCCCCAAACGGCTCCCTTATGACCCTCGAACGTCCCAATCCAGTCTCCTGTGTCACCTTGCCTCAGCATCGGCTTTCCATCTGAAAAACTTGGATGAGTTATCCCTTATATTTGAAATGATGGAGTTTAGAAATTGACCTTTCACCTTTGCAAGCGGAGATGAGGAAATAGCCATTAGCAGTGACTTCACTGAAAGCCAAATGGACCACCGGCCGTGTGTGCCCATGACACGTCAAAGGCGTTTGGCGGACTGACATTTAGATTTACTCAGATAACACCTTCTTTTACAAATGAAAATGTGCCAAGTGCTTGACCTTTCTCTGTCACACAAGCACAAACTTTAAGATAATAAAATCAGGCCGGCTGAATATCCAGCTGGGCTAAGGGAGATGAGGTCAAATTTATCATATCCCGCCTTTTTATCTCAATGCCCCAATATCATCACAACACTCACACACAACAATCAAATCCCTAACAGAGAGCAATTTAAAACTCGCGTGAAGTTGGCCCATTTTCACAAATGGGATATCATCCCATCCCATTTAACTCGCCCAACTCACCCTTACTTCATAATTTATCTTGCTGCCCCAAGTACCCCTTACTTATTTTTACCTCATAGGTCCAAGTGCCCATTACTTCACAGTTTATCTCGCAGGCCCAAGTGTCATGGAGTTTGGATTGTATTTCAAACTCTTTCACCTCCAAATCTTGTTGCCCTGCCGGGGCGCTGATGTGATTCTTGGACAAGACTGGTAGTGGTCTGGAATTATTCATAATTGTATTCTTATGTCCTCTCCATCAATACAACTTGCAGAGGATACACAAATAAATGATAATAAATTGAGCATACATAGAAAGATGATAAAATAGATTTATATTTCGTATTTTTTGGGTGAGTTAGCCGCTACAAAGTAACGTTTCCAGAATGCACGACGTGGACGTCT
>JAQFYM010002653.1:0-22383 GCA_034694785.1 Agrenia bidenticulata
ACTTATTTAAGATAAAAAAAATATTTATGTACAATCGTTTTATGTATTACATCCTTTTTTCGTTTTATTCAAAAACAGGCGTAAAAATAAATAATTGGAAAAGGGAGTATAATAAACAACATTGCACCAATTTAAGCCACCTAGTGCAAAATAAAGATGAGGTTTATGCAAAACATGAAAAAAAACAAGTAAAACCCCTAGAATTATTTTAAAAATTATATAGACATAAGTGATCTATTTTTATGCAAATTTAAAAAATGTAAAACATACCTGCTAAAAACAACGCAATACACATTCCTGTAGACACGAAATCTCTTAAAGGAAGGCATCACGTAAAACAATAGAAAAATATTTTAGAAAGCAGGGGAAGTTTACAAAAACTATGAAAAATCATATAAAGTTTTGTGTCAAAAAAAATAAAAGTAATGGGAATTGTTGTTATAACAACGTCATATTTACATTTGTATGTAACTATTGACATAATATTAAATATTATCTTACACCGAAAAGTTAAATACTTTATATCAATAATAATATGAAAAACAACCAGACAATACAAAAACAACAGATTATAGTTAAAAAAACAGCATTTTGAATGCAACACAGGGCTTTTTTATCTGATATTATAGTATATCTTAAATAAATAATTTCCCCTAATAAATTATTATTGTTATAAATTAATGGCTTTTTGTAAAATCTAATGTATATAGTATGTAATAACTAATTAAAACAGTGTCCCATGAATGCAAGTAAACATACTTTACTCAATTTCTATCTACCTTTTAACAGTGCTTTACTCATAGCTTTAATTAAAACGGGTTTTTTCTTTTAACTCCATTTTTAAAACAATTTTTTTGTGTCCTATTCAGGGACTCCAGAGAAGGATCAATTATGGTTTTTTTTTATAGACTCGCCTACATAAAATGCTCAATTTTTGTTTTTACAAAAAACAAATTGCCAAATATACCGTATTATATTATTTTTATCTGGTATTAGAATCTAAACATTGCTAAAAAAGCGTAGAAATTTATTCAAAGGACTAGATTATAGCAATTTTGTCCCTATAAAGCCCGGATCTTGGTTCGAGTAGTGTGTGGTAAAACAAATGGTTTAAGTAAATTATTTTAGTTGCGGAGCGGACCGACATAAATAAAGTTTTTTGGTATTAATTAGTCTTGTCCGAGGTTATTTACTATATTTACTTTTAAACTACACAAATGAATAATATAACATTTTGAACCATAAGAAAAATGTTTATTAATAATTGTTTCGCATAAAAATACTAAATATATTGTGGATGGAATTTAAATTGCGTCTCGTTCAATCATTTTATAATTTAGGAATTTAATATATTATATGTCAAAATTTGCCTATAAAAAGAGCGCCACGCAACTATAATTATATTCACTGCAATGTAAATACAATACACATAACAAATAAATTATTTAAGGTTTTTTTATAAAAAATTATATATTGTTCATTTTTCTTGTTAAAAAAGCTAATATATTAAAAAAACTCGGACAAGCCTAATATATTGGTTTAAACTGGTTGTATTATGCAAAGATTTGGTATACAATCAATGTATAGGTATAAATCATTTAATACGGATTAGAGTGAAAAATCTTTGACAAAAAGCAAAAACGAAAAAAGACTACCTATAGAAAACATTATTCGAAAATACATTGCATAAAAATCTTAATGTAAAAAAAGTCATGTTTTATACATTTCGATATAAAAACTTGCCTTTTTTTGCGTTTAAAAAAGTTTCAATGCTTTGTTTAATCTTGTAATGACATTAACACTATTTAGTTGCTTGTTAAATACGTGTTAAAAGAATGTTTTTTACGCATACAAAAATCCCAAAATTAAATTTCAAAACAAAAAGTATATACAAAATATTAATGTTTTTGTATAAGATTTACATTTTTTAAAAATCTTCAACATTTTTTCATTATGTTTGTTAAGGTAGCTGTTCTACCTCATAGTATTTCGAATAACAAATAAGGCTTCAAATGGCAATTTGAGGTGCGCTATGAGGAGATCTCGCACTGCTAAAGCGTTTGCAAACCTCAAAATCGATTTTGAAGCATTTTTAAGCACTAGAACATTAGTATATAGTTTGGTTTCTTATTGGTGTATAAAACATATCTTATCGAAGATAGTGTTAGATTTGTGAAACAAATCAAGATAAAAAGTTATATAAGAAACATAAATTTAAATAAACAGTACATTCTTAAAATGGGTTTTCCTCCTCGAAGAAACATTGCCCGTGGAAACACGCCTAGTTCCAACCTGTGATATATACTATTTTTATTATGATTTGGTAGGTGTATACTGGATGTTTATTGACGTTATCAAAAAAAACTTACTTTAAAAAAAAACTATTTTTTATATAATTTTAACTATGTTCGACATAGAAACAACAAAAACTACACAAAAATATACGCATGTTATTTCAGGTTGTATTTTTATATGATTCGTTAAATGTTTTTTAAGAAAGACCATACTTTCAACATCATTTTTACAGTGTGAAGACAAGTTTGTAATAGATAGACAGTATTAAAAGAAATTTAATGATTTTAAATCTGCATTCGACAAAAAAAAATGCAGCCCGCAATTAATTTCGTATATTGATGTAAAAAAAAAATTCATTTTTTTTCGGCGTATCAAAACATCCAAATTTGAAAAATAAGTTTATGTATTGCAAATACTACAAACTACATAAAAATCATACTGGAATGTAACAAAAGAATATGCGATACAATATTATATTGTGAAAGCTTGTAAGATACGGTAGAAGCACTGGAATAATATACAAAAGCATGTACAAGTAAAACACAGGACACTAGTTTACGACCTATTTTTTTCTTAAGCGGTCCGAGAGCTTTTTTGTTCATTTCTTTTTTGTGTACAAAACTGTGCAATGTCATTTTCTGAGCAAATAACAAGGCTGAACAAACATATCAGTAATTTTTTTTTTTGTAAAGTCAAAAAAATTTGACCAGTTATTCTACTCTCTTCAACAACATATTATATATATAATTTATATCATTTAATATTAGTTAAACCCATATGTTTTTGTTAGTTTTTTAGAAAAGTCCTATTATAAAAAAATACGAATATTATTTGCTGTTGGCGCATACTCTTTTACAGCTTTATGCAACAAGAAAAAATATATACATTTACTTTGTTTTACAGAGTTTTGGTAAATTTAAAATTTTTCTACAAAATGTGATATTTTGTGTATATTTAGTATGTGAACAGCACTTAAGTAGTTTTTGATAGGTGTTTTTTTGTTTTTTATGCATGAAATTCTATTTGCTGTTAGTTTTACATTTTAACTAGCGTATTAACTTTTGTTAGCGAGCATTTTTCATATTTATAGATGTCAAGAGATTTTGCAGTAGATGGTCTTGTTTTTTTAGGTACAGCACTTCTCCCTTGTATGCTTTACAGTATATAATGCCAGGTCAGATCCTTAAATAAATGATGGAAAAGTATACACTACCCTTCATATAGTAGTTATTCAATACAGGTTTTGTTAATTAATTTGCAATAGAATAACCATTATAAAAAAGTGGAGGAAAACTTCACAGAAATTTTTTTTTGTGACTATTATCATACCCAAAAATTCTAACCCAATTGACTCAAACCCGACCCGACCCGACCCGGAACCCGGGATATCGTAAAAAACCCGGCCGGGTGCCACCCTAGGTGATTCACTATAGTGATTCACTATAGCGAATTTCACTATAGTGATTTTTTTGGAACAATTTGGAAAAAATAAAAACGTTAAAAAATCACTATAGTGAATCTTCGCTATAGTGAATCACTATAGTGAATAAAATGGAACGCGCCCTTACTATCAAAACTAAACAGTTGCAGCATTTAATTCTTTACGGTGCAAATCTGTAAGTTTTTTGGTGCATCGTAGCCAATTAAGAAAATTTAAAAAATTAGTTTGTCCCAAAATTTGCATATATATAATTGTTATTATTAAAAGTGGGATAAAATTTGCTTTTAGTAATAACGTGCCGTTATAACGTCATAAAAAATAACAATACGTAAAAGTAAAAAAACGTTTTTTTTTGGGCTGTATAAGAGTGACAACTAGTATCTTACTAAAGAAAAATTTTGATTTTGCCTCTATAAATCTGCATCATAGACATTTAAAACCTACGAATTTAGCAGCATATTGATTTTCTGAGGTATCAAATTCTAGAAATTATGTTATAATTTGCTATCTTGGGATTCAATTACATTAATATCTAGGGAAAACAATATCAACGTATGCCGTGCAAAGTTGGCTCTACAAAAAAAACAATAAAGGTGGTTACGTATTGATTTTTTCGAGATTTAATTACTTTTACAAGAGACTATACGTGCAAAGCATTTAAAAAAATTTATTAAATTTACTACAAAAATTGTTATATATAAAAACAACAATTTCTATCAGACTCGAAAACAATATTTTTTTTAATATGCAGAAAAACCTATTAAAAATCATATTTTTTGGTTTTTTATAATAATCCGGGCAAGCAATACATATTACTTAACTATATTTTTTTTTAGCACTTTTATAGTTAAAAAGGACTTGTTCTTTGTTTAATTATTGACTTAAATAATCAATATGCCATATTGCCATAAAAATTGTAATCTTTCTGTCTATTGTGTAATATATTAGAGATACAATGTTGGATTATTACAACTCTATATTATGCGCAAAAAAAGTCTGAATAATATTTTTAAAAAAAAAAAATCAATTATGGTTTATATTTAACTAAATTGCATATAAACTTTTGTATTTTATATATACGATGAGATATAACCCGATATTTTACGTGCATTTTTCGTTATTGCGGCTGTCGCCTTTGAAGCCTTTTTTTTATTAATGATCTAACATGTTAAAAGCTGTTTATTTTAGATATGATTTTTTATATTTACCCCCAATCTTTACGCCTATTTATATTTGTTTGAGATTAGATAACCAAACTATGCTCTCAAACAACAATCATTTTGCTATCAGCTGCTCTAATTTTTAATTACAATAACAGGTTGACCCCTTAATCGTGTGTATCTCGACGAAAATTATAATAAGCACCCCTCAGGTGTGTATGGTTGCTTATTTAACTGGAGAAATGTCATTTAATGCCATAGGTTCCATAATCGGGTGATATTAAATGAACAGCAGTTAAGCATCGATATGTGGGTGACAACAGCGTTATTCACATCATATCGTCTTTTCATAAAACACAACAACAAATCTTATTAAATAAATTTAGTTGTAAACGGCATTAAATTGTCCCTTTTGCCATATCTGTCAATAACTTTATACCTTAATAGTATTTAACACTTTTTTAGATACTAATGTGAAAAAATAAGCTGGCACCAGTTTTTTCATAAATAAAAGGGTCACAGTGTATCTCTACGTGTAAAATTATAGTTTTGAAACTACATGAGCAAAAATGATAGCAAATACATATGCTTAAAAGCTGTAAAGTATACTTTTATACAAAGCTAATATGTTACGTGAATCGTAAATACTCTTAATTATCATGCTTGTAATTTTTTCTATATGCTTAGATGTAAAATTTTGCAATATATGCAGTTTTAATATCTAAATTTATATGCACCGGAAAATAAATACGAAGTGATTTTTTTTTAAACAAAAAGCAAAGTCTTTTAATCTGGCGAGATCATCACATAGATATGCACAAATGTCGTTGCACAACAATGTTGCAGGAAATATATGGGGGATTTAATATTTCATAGCTTAAAAAACATTTACAAACACGTTATATATATAAACTTTTTACATGTACAAGATACATGAGAAATTTACTTTGTATTAAACAATTGATTCCGTCATGGACAATTAAGTTTGGTTTTCTGGTTTTGTAATGCGTTGACTTTTTTTCGGCTATAAAACATTTAACGGGAAAAAAACCATATTATAAATACTTTTATTACAAAAAATTAAAACCTCGTTCGTATCTATTTTTTTATATGTCTACATCTGTATTTGTATTTTTCAATGCAACCTCAATAAGGGTATTTATAGGTACTAGCTAAAAAAGTTTTTCTAGACAAAAACTACTTACGACGATTTTTAGAAGACAAATATAACAAACGAGCCTTTGTTAGATTTTATACATATGTTATTGGTAGAAGTTTAATACTATTTAAAAACTTTTCCTTATTGGATTTGCTTACTATAGCTAAAAATACATTTATCTGTCAAACAATCGTATCGAATTTTTTTGTTCTAGTATATCAATACAAAAAACTTACACTATTTTTTGTTAATAATGATTATCATATTCGTTCTTTATGCTTTTGTATTTTTTTTATAAAGATTTTCAATACTTTATAGCTACAAAAAATATTACCGAGGCAAAAACTACGCGATTAACTGTTTATAATGATAAAAATATACAAAGAAACTACCCGATCTTTTTTACGTCAACATCTCCTTTTTTACAGTGTTCATTTATACTTTTCTATAAAGTAAAAGTATATTACTGCAAAAAAAAGATTTACCATACAACAACTACGCGTTCAAAAACTTTTTCAGTGTAACAAAAAACAAAAACAAAATATTCAACGTTTTAAAATATATTTTTATATCAATAATTTGTTCTTAAAAAAACTTATAATGTTAGTTACCTACAATAGCTAGAAAAGTTTTACCTGTCAAAATCTACGCAATAAAAATATTTTCTCGTTGCAATACTGCAGTCACTTTAAGATATGAGCATATATATGCTCACATCACCCAAAAAAATGTTTTATGACTATTTTAAATGGAGGTTTTAAAATGTTTATATACTTCCTATGTATTTATATAAAATATTTTTTGCCACTCTTTTTAATCTAAATAAACTTGCATATTTTCATATCAATCCGTGGTTACCTGGGCATTTTTTTATATACCATTTCCGAGGTGTATTTTTTTTAATTAACGTCACTCTAGGCTATACGGATTTTTTTTATAGTTGTTGTACATTACTTTCTAATTTATTTTTTATTTTTTTTAATGTTTTTTTGTTTCCCCCCATCCCTTAAAAATGGCGCGGCCTTTCTTCACATCCGCTACATGAGTATTTGAAAGATGACAGGGAGACAGGCATATTTTATTGTACGATAGAGAGTTGAATATACCAGCCAAAAACCAAAAATGCTGGCAATTATGAAAAACATGTCATATCCCGACATGAAACTTTCTAAAAAAGACACAATGATGAGATTCAAAAACATATTGAAAAAACAAAAAGAAAATGATTCAATTTGGAATACTAGGCAAAAGCATCGCTAAAAGGGTAGTTTTTGAGATTTCATTTCAATCCATGGAAATAATGTTGCTTAGCATTTTTGTGCGGGAATTAAGACCATTTACTCTTATTGAAAATCCAGGGATGCGTAAATTTGTTCAGCCAGTATTTAAGACGCATAATACCTCATACGACTGAAAAACAATACATAAACTAATAAGAAAATACTTTAGCAAAATAAAGGAGACGAAATTGGTAGAAAAAAAGGGCAAATTAGTATCAGTAAAAATTGATGCGGCTACTCGTAAATTGTGACAATTTGTAAGAATAAATATCCAGTACTATAATATAGGTGATATTAAAGTCCTTAATCTTGCCGTAATTAGAGTGATAAAGCGGTTACCTGCTATTTTTATTAATTTTTTATGCGATAAAGTACTTAAGGGGTTGTGAATTAAACGAGATCAAGTTTGCTTTATTGTATGTGATAATAATGGCAATTTTGTCAAATGGGTAATTATTTTAGTAATTACAGCAGGGACTGCGAAAGTGATAGCAAAAAAGAGCTTACTGAAAATATTGATTCCCAGGATGATGCCAACGCAGAAAGCAGTGAATATGTAATTATAGAATCAGAAAGTAGTATGAAATCATACAAGATAAAGGAGATGAAATATCTTACGAAGAAATATCTTACGAAACAATATTTGAACCAGGATTAAATACTTATGATTTTAAAACATTTTGTTTACGATGTGGTGTGCACAGTTTACAGCTTGCAGTATTTGATTTTTTGAAGATATACTAATTAAATTACAAAAATGTAAGGCCCGCATCTGTCAGTTTGCGGAAATCTTTATTAAGAGCAAAATTAATGGAATTTAAAATCAAAGTACCACATTTGGATATTGCTCGTCGGTTTCATCAACCTATATCATGTTAAAAGATTACATAGTCTAAAAAAAACCATATTTAAATTATGTAGTACTAATAAGGTCGATAAAAGTATGCACGCTTCTAAGTGATGTGCCATGAACCTATCATGAAAGCAATGAGACCAGTTGCAGAAACAACAAAAATTGATGGAAACAAAAAAATTATTATTGAATGAATTTACCTGCAAAGCAATATTTTAGAATTAAAATTGCTTTACTTAACACTGGTGCAAGTGTATCACTTTATAATACAGTAAAAAGCCGCATCCTATCCCTATTTAACAATTCAATTTATAATGCAGCGTTTTATCTAAATCCCATGGCGATGAAATATATTCACGGTGACGATCGTGGTACTGCAAGGCATCAAATTGTATTCCTTCTTATATAAAAAAGAAAGTGAAGAGCAATATTGTGCAAGATTTGAAAAATTCAGAAAGCAAAAAAAGTCAAGAATTCATAGATGATTATGTTTTTTTAAGAGATTGCTCTATAGCCGATAAAATTACAACTTCGAAGGATATTTTATTTTATAATATTTTTTTGAATGAATACGAAGAAGATGCGCCAAAGAACGCAAAATACAAAGCACTTGAATACTGCAAAATGCGCAGTGAGATCGACATTCAGCTTTCCCTTATTGCAGTTAATATTTTATCTATTCCATCTGTCCAAATTTCTGTTGAAAGACTGTTCTCTGGATTAAAGGTTTTAGTTAAACCACATAGAACAAAGTTGAATAAGTCAATAATTGATAAGATTGTTTCTCTAAAGAATAACTTTAGCGAAATATAAAATGAATTAATAAAAAACAATAAAACAATTTTACATCAATTTTAATTAATTCTAAAGAACGGAATATTTTCATTTTAAATGCCGAAAGAATTTTTTGCTTTATCAAGGTTTTTTTCTTAAAAAAACGTATATTTTAAAAGTATACTATGTCTTTTTATACAGTTTACATAAAAAGTGCGAAGAACCAATATACTGTAAAAAATTACATTTTGTGTAAGTCTCCAGTATTATTGTACTAGAACATAAATTTTCAGTCATGATTAAATGCTATTATTTACATAACGATAGTTCCGAGATTGTTATTTGTAATATTACTCATTCCAGATTCTCTTTAAATCATTTCAAATCTTAAAGTGTATACAGCTCTGAGAAAGTATTCTAATCAGCGCAAAAAATAATTTTTTATAGGCATTTAACATATTTATTCTTAAAAACCGATCTATCTTTTCATGCTATTAGGTCTTGCAAAAAAAAAAAAAATTGATATTTTCTATTTGCATAAAAACGTTAAATCCGACCAAATAGCAATTGATATTAATCGGTATTATAGATAACATATAATAATAATTTTTTTAAATTATAAATAATTTTTTTTTTTACGTGCCTATGTATATTTATTAGAAATCAACTTTTACTGCATATAAATTTTGATTATAAATATTACCTGAGCTTGCACCTATTAAAGCAAATTTCGAATCCATAGTATAAAAAATATAAAATTATTGCAAATAAATGTATATTATCTTTAATATTGATTTTTTTTTGTTTGAAGATACGCAAAAAAAGTTGCCGCAGGCTATTTAAAAGAAGTATAATTTAAAAACGTGTTTAATATATATCCCAGAATACATTGTAGCAGTTACCCGTTTCAACTCTTTTCTTGCTATTATTCACAATTAATTATTCGAAATATATATCGGATCAAAATATCACAATCATGATTAAAATATCTTGTTTATGAATATGTATCAAAACAGCCGGTATTGGTAATCAAATATTCAACGTAAAAAATATCCAGCTTATGATCTCCGAATTTATTATGTCGATAAAACTGGCCGGATCTTTATTCTTAGATTATAATATCCAAGATAAATATGTGGATCATTCTATCTGTTAAATTTTTATGTGAAAGTATTCGCATATTATACACAATAAATAGTACAAAAATCATGATACCATAAAATATTAGGATCATGATATTTGTAAAACAAAAGCAGGATGTAAAAAACGGATGATATATACAAAATGATTTTTAAATTGAACTTTCCGCTTTTAATATCTGATAATAATTGTCGATTCACAGTGCCCAGATCATAATACACAAAAAAAATTTGGATCATTCTTTCTGTCACCTAAAAATGCGGTATGAATTTTGCAATTAGATCGTGTATGATTTTTTATCTATAGTATTTTTGCCGCCTAAAAACATACTGAATTAAATGCTATAAAATATTTTTTGAATTGTTAGTTTTTATGTTATATTTTATATCTTAAGTATTTTTTAGTTTAGCTGTAAGCTAGAAAAACGTTTTTTGTTTTTACTTTAGATAAAATGCGTTAGCGAAAGTATGTTTTTTATGTGCAGCTACGCTGTTTATAAAATAATTACAATAGAGAAAATATTATCTATAGATAAAAATTCAGACATAATTAACTCCACAGCTTTAACAAAAAAATCTAAAGATAAATTCCTTTTATCTATAGAATATAAATTATACACGTTTTTATACCCAAAAATAATATCAAAATTATGATTTATGATATAGAATATAAGGATCATATATAGTAAAAATATTAAAGCGGAATTGAAATCTAGATATTATATAACCAAATTAAAATCCAAATTTTGATACGCATTTTTATTTCTAATAAATATCCGTATCATAATATCTAAATCAAGTAATTCTAGATAGATTTCAGGATCTTTATAGAAGAAATACAATAAGAAGTAAAAAATTATATATATCATCTAGCAATTCCGTATTTTCCGTACCGCATGATTTACAACCGGCTTAAAATGTATATATCATAATTTTCGGATCAAATTTCGAAACATTACATCTTAATTAGTATATTTAGGGATGACAAATATGGTATGGCAAAATTGGTTGTGTATTTTGTTGTACCCATGGATAAATGCCTAAACCCTAGAGGGTAAATTTATATTTTGTACCCTAGGGTACAAAAAAAAATTATACCCAAAGGTACATAAATAATTTGAACCCCTGTGGGAAAAAGTGTACCCCTGGGTCTGTTGGGGGTAAAAAATTACCCTTGTGTCTTTCTTACCCTTGGGTAAGCAAAGTTGTATTTTTTCATACCCTAGGGTACATTTTGCTCTACCCAAGGATAATAAAAAAACAAAAATTTTGTACTCCAAGGGTCCGTACCCTTGGGGTTTTTTGGTTGCCCTAATTTAATACAAACCTAATACCCATGGGTACAAAAAGATACACAACCATTATATACAGATAAATTAAAATATTTTTACATGTGGCGATAATGGACCATTGTTTTTAGCAAAAATTACCCGCAAAGAATTTTAGAAGGCAATTTATTTATTATGCAAAATATACTGTACAATTTATTGTCATTTTGTAAAAAACTATCGGGAAATTGTATTTACATTCCCTATGTTTATTATAAACATAAATAAATATATAAAATTACACAAAAATGTAGTGATGTATTTACTTAAGATTCTAAATCAATAAAAAACAATTTTACTCTGTTTATGTTGTCCTTTATAGATTCAAAATAATTAGCGCCGGTCTAAAAAGTAATATAAACGAATATTTATTAACATAAAAATATATGAAAATAATGGCGTTAAACCACATTCAACAACTCATAAAATGTGGCCATTACAAAAAATTCTCATTTATATTACGCTCATTCACATTCAGCGCTAAGTTTATTGAGAATATTAACGTTTTGTAATTTCGTCTGAAATAAAATTTACTTACAGTAAAAAAAATATTTTTTGGCATAAAAAAATAGTGTTTATACAAATTCAAAGTTAAATAATAGCTTTTAATCCTATAGATAGTCGAGAAAAATAATGGCCATTATGGTAAATAATTTTTTTTTTTAGAACCCCTTGCAATTGATATAAATATAAATCAATGTTTTATTGGATGAATATTTTTTTTATCGAATTAAATATATTAATTCTACCTATGTCAAAAATACACATTTTTTACTCAAATACGTACATTTTTCAATATAAAACAAAGTCTTTTGTTTAAATTTAAAAAATGCTTATAATGTTTTATAAGTTTAGTAAAACATGCAGTAAGGCCAAACCTCAATAACGTTACGTTATGCAGTAAATTTCAAAGCACATACTGTAACGTTATTTAGCGTTATGTAAAAAAACTTTACCTACCCTTAGTTTTCATATATATAAAAAATCTAATATATATAAAATCGATGTTTTGTATATGTACAAATTGAGACATTCCTATTGTGCTGATAGCAGATTTATACTGTTTTCTGCTTTAATGTAATTCAAAAATGTGGAAAAATGGTCAACGTGAATGTTTTGCAGGTTGTCTTTATAAAGTTGATGTAATTTTGAATTTTGTTAGCTTTCTGCCTCTTTTTTATGTATTTTTTCCTTTCTCTTTTCTTTTATTTAAACTTTTTCTTACAAATTGAATTTCATAAAAACATACAGAAGATAAAAAATATATCAAAAAAGTGAGCATATAATTATGAAAACGAACAAAATTTAGTAATAAAAAATACCGTTAAATTATATTTTTATTTCAATTTTTGACGAGTATAGTTTTCTACGCTTAATTTACGGGACAATTTTTACCGAGGAGACAATTTTTACTACAACAACCCCTTTACAAAAAAGGCTCATTTTATGATTTTATTTGTGTAAAATATATAAGAATAAAAAAACAAGCTTAAAAAAAAAATTGAAATATAATTGTACTAACTCAAATGACTACAAGAAAGACATAGTATGCCACTATTAAACGTTTTTATGTTTTGCTGCCTCATAAAAAGTCGATCTATGTCTGCCGCCGAATACCTTTTTTAGTAACTGTTGCATATTCTTTATAAAATAATACAGGTGTAGCACGCTTGTCTCGAGTTTCAGTTTTATTGTGCAAGGAACTCATAAGAATGCGCAATGCTTATTTACTTCATGTTTCTTATACAGAAAATTTTCCATTTCTGTTACCAATGTTTACCCTATCTTAATTAGCTTAAAAAATGATAAAAATTGAATGTGCTAATTTTATCATTAGCAATTTATCTAACCGTCTCGTTGTTGTATAAAACGAAAGTACTTTGCGCCTTGTTGGTCGACGGCACAACAAATCGCAATGATGACCATCTAGAAAACACTTTTGATTTGCAAATATTATTGAATCATAACGTTAACCTTACGGATACTATGTCTTGGTATCTAACATTCTTACACGAAACTCTTTTTACTGACTAGCTTTTTTGTTAAAATGTATTTTTTTTTGCCTGACAAGGTACACATCTTCATGCAAATATGTAACGCTCACTTGCTTGCTTTGGTTTTTATGTCTTTCGTTTAGCTGCTCTTATGTTTATTTGTAATAATTTCTGCGCCGCCATTGTTTTATTTAATAGTATAAACATTTGTTCTTTTAAATTTTATTAAGAGACTAGCTTCTTAACTCTTTTATCATCACCCAATTTGTGTTTTTTTTTGCAGTAATGGGACTACAGCTTAATGCTCTATGTGTGACCAAATTAAAATCAATATCGATTTCTGGTAAATATTTTTTTAACAGCCTTCCTTTTTTTATGATGTTCTAAATATTCTATTCAATCTTTTAACTCGTTTACCCTCTTTTCTGTAGTAAAAGGCCAAGGCCTGCAACTGAGCTCGGTGGTAATATATAAATCTAAAATATCGCATAGTATAAGGGTATAAGGTACAAACACAATGCTTCATGCAATGTATTATGGTATCATGCATTTGTTCTACTAGTCGTTTAAATTCTATTTGACGTATTTCTGCAACCAATTATAGTTATTTTGTATCATCAAGCCCAGTTGCGACGCCCTGGTATACGGCCGAATATCTTTTTGGTCTTTTTTGCTTTCACACCATTCCGCTAGTCTTGTTTGCAAGATTTCAGGCCGTAACATTGCAAAACGTGAAACTGTTCTTCTGTTCTGATTTTTTTATACTAGTTAAGCTATCTTATATGCTTCTGTTGTCATTCGAGTCATTACATACACCTTTCTTGTATAAAAATGCATTGCTACTACATTCATCTTTTTGCGCACTTCTTAGATAAACTTTTAATATATCGCCTGGTTTTTACACTTACAAACATGCATGTTCACCGGTAAATCTTTTAATACTTTGCACAAACATCACATGATTAGAAAATCCTGTTGCGTCGTACTAGATTACTTTTTTCATTGCTGTTTTTATTTTTTTTCTTTTTGACTTTCGGTAGTTCAACCTGACATGCACGTAGTCATTTTGCTTTTTAAAGCATTTTGATCATCCCCTCGCTTTGCGCTCTTTGCAGATTAAGTTGACCAACTTGTCAACAAATGGTTTTTTTTTCTAACTTATTGCTTTCGTATTGTGTAAAGCTCTACTTAATGCATTAGATTTTTGTTACGGGTAAAGTTCTGTTTATAACACCGAATTCAAAATCAACAAAACGTATAAAATATCCCTGTATTCCGTGTTGATCCGAAATAAAGCTTTGTATGTATAATACGCATGCGCCGTGTGATTTGTAGCGAAATTATACCTACTTTTTTAGTCAAAAAGTACCCAAGTTTTGTCATCGCCTACATGGCCGCCAAGACTGCGCGTTTAGTAATCAAGCAATTCTTTGTTGCGGCTGTATGTTAGCAAATACTATTGGCCACCACGCGCTTATTTTGCTGCAAGACTTCACACAATCACGTCACTCGCATCACTTTTCGTACAGACTTCCTAGTTACATTTAAAATTTGAGTTTGAGATTGTTGCACATTACTGCTTTTTGCAGCAAAGACCGCTTTCTGTGTATTTTTACATGTGAACTTTGTATCTTTGCGTAAGTCGATGTACAGCGGTTTTATTATATCTGTGATTAAAATATAAATGTCGTGGTTTGTTTTAAATACCTATGAATTTTTGAAATTGCATTCTTGTTCTTGTAATTCAAGTACCGTACGCCTTAAGATTTTGGATGCTATGGCCATATAAAGTTTTTTACCTGGTCAAAAAACATATATTTCTGTCTCTTTTACCTATTCTTTTGCGTCTCCGGTATTCTTTAACGGGTACCTTTTTTGAATTCGTTTTCTTGCTAGTAACAAATTTTTATTGTGATCATAACGGTTTTCAAAAGCTAGTATATCGTCAATAAATACTACGTACTTATTAATATTATATCTCACATAGTTTTGTTGCAATATTTTTGGTATACAGCAGGAAAGTCTCAAAACCAAAGCGGCATTTTTTAAAACTGCATTATCTTGCACCAGTGGCGTAACCAGGATTTTTTTAAAGGGGGAAGGGGCACAAAAAAAATATTTGCTATATTGAAAAAAAATATTTGAGGCTTTTTTGTAATAAATTTAATAAGATTTTCGAAAATATACTTTTTATAAAATTCATTTTTTAGCTGTTTGACGCCCTGAACCCTCCTTAAATTATAAGCTAACAGATTTTTTACAGAGAAGGTGGCATGCCTTGCCCCCTTAGCTTGCCCTGTATACGACACTGTATTGCACCCGTGTAAAAGGCATCTTTGCCTTTTTTCTTTTATAAAAACCCAGTGGACGTCGTCTTGCAGTTTTTTAAGTACAAAACATCATATCTCAATATCTAACGACATAACCATGTATTTGTGACTTTTCAAACAAGTCATAATTTAGTAAAGAGTGTATCCTAGAAAGTCCATACGACATCGCAGACTTCCATTAGGTTTTTGACAAATAACAAAAGAATACTGTAATCTTGATTTGCTTGCTTTATTGATAGTCTCTTTTTTACGGTCAGGCATCCGTTGCTCAGAATCAATTCAATATTTTTTGCTTTTGATAGGCCTCGTGAGGGCTTACGTAAAAAGCCTCGTCTGTTCCGAAAGTGTTTTTTATAGGCGTTTTCGTACGTATTTTTTTTTTGATGCTCGAAAACACACTTCACCCGTACTTTTTTTATTATTTGTTTTACGAAATATTTCTAAAATTTTTAATTTTTATAGTTAAAACTTTTATTGTTACATTTCCAGTAGAAAACATCTTTTTTTCTTGCAAAAAGTTATATTTTTTTGTATACTAGGAGTTATACCCAACTCAAAAACTTTGAAAGTCGCGGTTGGTTATCAGTGTATCCGAGGCCTCACTGTCCAGATAAACAGAAAAATACGTATCTTAATTATAAAAATAACCTATATATAATTTTATGTATTTCGCATGTTTACAATGTAGTACTGCTTTTTCAGACAGTAAAAGACATTTGCCCTAGTTTGTGTCATAAAGCATCTGATACTTTGCTTTAGAGTACGTGTTTTTCTACAATAGCAACAAGCTATTATAAAAAATTTGCAGGCTTTTTGTTATGCTTTGTCTTTGCAGCAGTTTTAAATTGTGCTTTTCTTCATATCTAGCAAATCATAGCCTACTTCATTTAAAACAAAAAATTTCAAATGTTTTTTCGGTACTATATTTGTTATTAAAATGTTCATAATCTGTTCGTCAGTATTTTTTTGAGTCCTGTCTTTTTTTTAGTCACCAAAAGTACTCCGACCAATTCTTAGCATCAAATTTATATGTCCTAACTAATGTCTCACTTGTAAAATGGTCGACAACTTTGTTTCTGTATATCTGCGTATTACTATTGCGTCAAATGCATCAACTGCACATGATTAGTTCTATTTCTTTACTCTTGTAAAGATATCTGTATCAATCCTTTTATTAAAGGTCTAAAAGTTTTCTTTTTATTGTCTCTTGCACTCAATCGAATAAAAAAACAAGCTATTCAGGTGATTTTTTCTTATTCATTTCATAGAATCCTTGACTTATTGCCACAACTAAATTTCATCTTCCTGTTGGTTTACTTTTCTGTGCAGAAATATATTTTGTTTTTTTTCGTATAATTCATTTAAAATTTTTGTGATTATTTACTTGTTTTGGATGTAGTACGCTTGCCTCGAGTATAAGTTTATAAGTAAAAAGAAGACTTTTAATTAAAAAATGCATTTTTTTGCTGCTTATTAGTTAAAAATGCAAGCTTTTCTGTAACTAATTTATACCTTATCTATCTAGATACCATATTTATATAATTGCTTTTTGGTTTATGCATCTTTTATCAATCATCAACCGCTTCGTTATTCTGATAAATGCCAATAGTATAGATTTGTTGACCTAAAGCTAACAAAACACAACGGTGGCTTATCAAAACACATCTTTCTTTAAGTAAGTGTATACAGTAAAGGGAAATACAGTTGGATATTATTTCTTAGTATCCAACAGATAGATTAAAAAATTTTATGTAAAAATATATTCTTGTGTATTACATATGAAAATTGTGTACCTCATTGTTTTCCTATGAAAAACCCCACAAAAGACGTTTTTATACAGGGGATTTTTTCTATTGATTTTTTTGGGACATGAATTACATTGAATTTGAAAAAAAGTCGTAATATTCAGCCCAAAATATTTTGTATTTGCAAAAAAATAGTACGTTTTGTTTTTTTAGCGCAAAAAGTTTATAAAACTATTCTCGTCATAATAATAAATATATACATGCAATGTTGTTTAGAATTTTTAAACAACGTACGTGATGTTTTTTTTCGTTTTCCATGCAGTTATTTTTTGGTAAACAGCAAAACTATAATTGTAGAAAAAATAGAAGTTTATATAGTATTAGGTTTACAAGAAAAAGGTATATCAAAAGAATTATAAAATTGAATGCCAGAAATTTGATAAAGGCATTATTTAAGTTTTTTTCTTCAGTTTTACATAAATAGGCAAAACAAAATTTATGTGTGATTTTATCAGCTTAAAAAACCCATAAAATTTATTTTTAAATAAAAATAATAAAAAAATGTTTTGCTAAAAGCTAATATTTTTTTTTAGAAAAATAAAACCCTAAAGTACACAATTTTACTACTATGTATGTTTATTTTTGGCAAACACAACTAGAAAAGTATTCTAATAACCCTTTTAAATGCAATGTATTCATAAAGCAGTCTAAACAATTTAAAAAAAAAACACATTAAAACTTAGTCATGTATTACCCCGGCGAAGCCAGAAAGTTTCAAAGAGAACGGAGGCGTGCGTAGAGGTGGGATAGATATTCTTTTGGGGGGGGGGTCGGATAAAAAAAAACCTGATTTATTTAAAATGGGTAGTTTGTATTTTTCAATTAAAACGATTTAAAAAATATTTAATATTTGTGTATGTATATGTTTTAACACACAAAACTTTATTAAAAGGTACAATCTGCTTTTTTTCTTCATAAACTACACCGCAAAACCCCTACTTTACGGCTGTTCAAATTACCTGATAAGAGTAAAAAAGTACGTTTGAAACGTGTTGGGAACGTTTAGTATCTTTTAAAACATTTTTTCTTGTAAAGATAGAATATAACCAATTGTTTTTTCTAACAAAGTTTTTTGCTGTAATCGACTAAATATGTTGTTGCAAAATGCTAGATGACTGCATTGAATACGCGTGATTAACAATAAGGTAAAATATTTTTTTTGTTGTAAATATGTAGCTTTATACGGTTATGGCAATATTCGATAACAGTTGTTTTGCTTCATTTTTACGAGATATGCGTAACAAGAACGCATAAGAATAAAGTGCGGCTTAAAGCCGTTAGCCAAATACATTGCAAAGTCGTAGGCATCGAGATGCGGCGCTAGGCACGGTATCGCCTACGGTTTCAGGTGAAGCATCTAGACCCATGGCTACCTACTTGTATATGAGTAAAAGTAATATTTAACAATGGAAAAAAGTTTTGCCATGATGACTTCGCTAGCAAAACTTATCTTGTCAATAAATATGCAATGGCATCTTTGCATCGTGTTAAATAAAAACAGCAATGTATACAAAACACTGTTATAACACAAAAAAGGTACTGAATCGAGTTTGCAAGCACAAGGCCATTACACGACGTGCACATCTTTGCATTTTTATTTTTTTTGTGTGTAATTCATAGCCTAAAAACCAAAAAAAAATATGTTTATAATGCTTTAAAAGTGTTTCCTTTTTTTAAAGCAAAGTCAACGTGGTACAAAAACCATGTTGGGCATATAAGCATGACATAAAGTAGAAGTGTAAAGTCTGATGTTGTAAGAACTATGTTTTTTTGAGTGTCAGCTACAGACAAAAAAACCTTTGAATTCTCTTTTTATGCGTAGACAAAGAATTTTGTCATACAATTAAGTAAACTGTCCATAGCAGTCTAAAATCATACGATCTGTCCGCATGTAGTAGACGCCGCCTTGTTGTTTGAGCTCGTCTTAAAGATAACTTGCTACGTCGTGTATTTTAAGAAATTGAAGACTTGCAACGCAACAAAATTATAGGCATTTATGTTTGCAACTAAACTAACAAATAGCCGAAACGCCATTTTTTTTTGTAGAAAATACGATAAAATGCCAAAATTACTACGATATATCTTTTTTTTATTTTTATTGGCTTTTCTAATTCACCTGGACCATAATTGTACCCTTAACGAAGCATCACTTCAGAAAACTTGGACCCTTTTTATATTGGTACTTTACAAGCGCGTGTCCATTTTTTTTATAATGTTTTTTTTTGGATAAATTCAATTTTCTCATTGTTTGTTATGTTTAAGCATTTTCTAGGCGAGGTTTTTTCTTACGGGGGCATTTTGTCTCTACAGGCTTTTTCCGCTAATTTATTTGCACCAAAAAAATAAAAGCTTACGACCTTGTATAACAAGGCTGATTCTACATGCAGTCAACCCCGATATACCATTTTACTATCAAAAACTCTATAAACAAGTTTAGACAGCAAAACATTCGCTAAACGGTCTATACCAAAGCTAAAGCAATCCGCGGGTTACTTAGTATTATCGACCACCTATTTACAGCCCATACTTGCAAGTTTCGCACACCCCAGTATAAATATGGCTCACTATAGCTTAACACATGAGATTTAAAGTGTTCTAAGAGTTCTTAAGGATTAAACGGTAATCGTCGTAGATGTAAGTATATACAAAAAAACAAATTTTTTTTTAAAAGTCATGATTGTTACCAAACAATTTAAAAGTAATAAAAAATTTTATTTATTAGGGTAAAAGCCCCTTGTACTTACGCCAAAAGCCGGATGGGGGTTGCAACCCTCCCTCCCCCCAACCCCCCCGGGATCCCACCTTTGAGCGTGCCCCTGAGTAAAAAAGTGCATCCTAAATTTAGAAGATGGCCTGTTTTTGGGCGTAAAAATAGTCGAAAAAAAAATAAAAATTTGTATTTTTTAAATTTGTTTACAAATTTTACAAAAAAAGGAAAAAATATTTTTTTGTCTTTTTCGCCTGTTTTTTTTGGCATCATCCAAAAATAATATCTGGCTACGCCATGATATAGTAAATTAATTACTGTAAGTATTCTTTGTTTAACAAAATCATTTTTTTTATAATTATGTTAAAATTTTTTTTTACAAATATAAGAGTTTTTTGTACATTTACATTTTTTGTATAATGGATTATCAAAAACCTTGACACAAAGGCATTTTGGCGTGTCAATGCTATAATAACAGATAAAGTGATGAAAAGCCTACATACATTGTATAAAGTGGTCGATTATGTATTTTTTTCTATGAGATGCCTATAAATTTCGGATTTTAATTAGGGGAGAGGGGGGGTATGACACTTAAAATTGTACAGAAAAGAATTGTCCCCTGCTTTACAAACAATATTTTTCAGGGAAGCTTAACCCTCACCCCCTCACTCCCCCATGAACCCTTAACTCTTCCCCCCATCCCCCCTCCCTCCTACCACCACTTTCCGACCACTACTTGAAAAATAGTTTACCATCTATTTTTGTAGCGCAGAATTACCTTTTTTGTATTTTTTTTTGCTATTAATATGTCTTTATTGCGATTTAGTTATTAGTAGGGTGTCAATAATTATCATCAGGCGGTGTTTACACACAATAAAAAAGTACTAATCTGGCTATAGCTTCGTTCAGAATATAGCTGTATTGTATTTTGAGTTTTAATGAGATAAACGTATATTTTGTTTCTTGCTATTAATACACACGTAACAAGAAGTTTGCTTATTTGTATAAACTTTTCGTACATGTAAAAAGACAGTTTATAGTAGATCTATCAAAAAAACCCGTTTGTTTTGTTTTTAAAAAAGCAAAAAAAATGCAGTAGCGTAACCATACATTTTTTCAGCCCAGGGTTTTTAGTGTTTTTTCAAATAACATACAGGTTTAAAACACAATTTATACAGTACGAAAATCTTAATTTTTTCTTTTAAAACATTTTAAAAAACAGATTTTTAATGAAAAAAAATCTCTGCAAAAAAAGACCCCTCTTTAATTCAGCCACAACTTTATTACCAGGTGGAAGTCCTGGGACCCTGTGCCCTCATTTGTTTCCTGGTACGCCACTGTATCAATGGAACTACATTTTTTTGTAAATATGGTAAAAAAAATATTTGAGCAGATATTTTATACCGTCACTTAGCAAGAAAATTGTTTTTTTAGTGCAAATTAAAAAATGATCGACATTATGAATCAAGATAATGAAAACATGTTCTATACTGTTTTTCTGCATTTTTTGGTGTAAATTTTATTTTTATTTTCTTTTTTAGTGGTATTTTTATTTTTGTGTTGTTTGCTATAAAAAATATTTTTTACTTTCACGTTTAACGTTTTTAATGTTAACAACACATAATATTTTACAAAGTATTTAATATGTTCATATGAATGCATAAAATGATAGCGGGCTTTTTGTTTTTTAATGCGCATTCTGCGATAATACAACATATCGTTTTATTTTTTTTAACCCAAAAAAACTAGAAAATCTTTAATGATGTAAAATCGGTATTAGAGACCTGCACGGTCCGGTGTTTGCCCGCCAGGCCCGGACCGGACTGCATTTTTCAATTACATAACCGGCCCGGAGCGGACCGGAGCGGTTTAATAACCGGACCGGACACATAATGTAAGCAAAAATGTAAATTTTTTTGACAAAAAAGATTTTTAATTTTTTTAAGATCATTATAAATTTAGAGTTGTTTACAATAAGCAAAGGTAACGCTTGTAGTTAAATTTTACGCAAACTAGAAATTATATAAAAAAAAACATAAATATGTTATATTTACCCATAAAGTGTTCTTTTTTTATCGTTTACAAGTAATATAATGAGTTATTTTTACGAAGTTGGTA
>JAQFYM010002654.1:0-22375 GCA_034694785.1 Agrenia bidenticulata
GGAGAACAGAATACCCCTGTATTTTGAATCTAATAACACGTTAATAAAGTTAAATCAAATCAAATCAAATCAAATCACCCTTGCAATAAAATAAAAAATTGCGGGGTTGTAAACGAATGTACGGAACTGTTTTATTTGCTTTTTCTTTTCTTTAGTATACACGCAAAATTTAAAAACACATTAATTTTATATTTTAATCTCTAGCTTCCGCTTTTGCGAAGAATGGCACAGAAATTATTTCCAATCTCAATAGAGAAGGTTTGACTTGATTGGGCTGAATTGTTTGTATGGTTTTCAAACATTGTAACCAGTCTCTTTAGAACGAGTCAAACCTCATCGTTGAAAAGGATGATTCAATTAGTTTGGAAGAAACAGATAGATCATGAAGGGACACTTTTACTTAACTAATAGTTAACATGTATACAAATTAAAACCGATCATTGAATACGCTAATGAACAGATCAAGTAGAATCGTAACGACATTCTGGTTAAGTTTATTAACATAATACGAGACCGGATCTCTTGGTGTGCTTTACATACAAACTATTGTTTACCAAATATATTCGCATTATAAGCCTAGAGTAATCAGTAAATAAATATTGCTGCAATTTCTTATCAATCTACTAGACAATTTAGGTATTTCTGGCATGCTTACAAATTTTCCGACCATGCTGAATTATTTGCATTGAAGGCCTTCTTTTGTAATTATTTATACTATACATTATTAAATAGTACTATTGAGTTAACTAGTTCGAGCTAAGGGAGCCAAAATGTCGAAAAGGCTCATAAACTAAAACTATCGGTACTTTTACATTATCAGTACTCATTAAAGCTTGCAAGTGATTATTGATTAAGAGCTTTTCTTCCGAGATTATAAATACGATGCAGTGGGTAACAGCAACTTTTTTCTTCAATCTTTGTACTCATTTAACTCGGTATAAAAATTTCTTTTGAATTTGAATGTACTCCTCATCCTTGTATGACTACGTTGCTTCTAATACCTAGGAAGTTTATGGAGAAAATGTACAATTGTTAGAAAATTTATAAATTTAAATTAATCACCAAAGACATATTTTCGAACATCCATACCTCTTTCTCTTTTTCATAGATTGGGTGGACCATTTCTTGGGTGGACCATCATCAATGTCATCTAATCGTGCAGGAGCTCTTACAGCTCGTATTGAACGGCGCGTGGGCTCCGGTATCGCTTTTGACAAAACAGTCGTTTTTAAACTGATGGGGTCGTTAGGTATTTTAGTTTGTTTTCCCTTAAGTGTCCCTCCTTTTGATCGTACACAATCCTGCGATTCGTTTGAAACGCTATTAATGGACTTATTCGAAGAAAAAACGCTGGCTTGAGCGGTTCGAGTACTGATTGTGACACATTCAGGATTCTCACTAGGCAATACACTTAACTTGCAATCTACTGATGATATCAATAACGTATCTGATAAATCATTACTATCAGACATAATTGTTGCCACAGGATCGGTGGATTTATCACTTTCATCATCAAATGATTCAAGAACGCGAATCGCAACATCTTTTTCCTCAGTTTGGCTTTGCACAGCATCATCAATCTTATCTTCTACTTTTCCGATACCATCCCAATCTCTCGACTTTCTACGATTACCCATTTGCACCATGATCTGGTTGCAATCTTCGTCATCAGACATTCCAGATCCTAACGTAGCTGAGGTATTGAGGCTATTTTTTTTGTATAGACGCTGAGAAGACGTGCTGTTGGATAGCTTGGTGCTTCCCAATCCTTTAATTGAACTATTTGGATTGGACATTGGGTACGGTTCTAGACCACCTTCAAACCCACATTCACCAAACACAACATCATTAAACTCTTCGGACGACAATGTACATCTATTCACTTCATCTTCGTCTTCTGTTATTCCAAAATCGAAAAGCATTTCTTCTTCATATATAGTTTCCCCGACTTCTTGTTTATGTAAATCGTCCATTAGGATAGCCGCGGAGTTAATCTGGGCGATAACGAGTAAAAATATAATTTGCGTACGATAATGGACTATTCTACTAATTTTTAGTAATTTATTGCCATACCTTAGAGCCGAATGGTTTCATAGATCGTAGATGCTGCTCTTTAATTAATTTCGCACAATTTGCAAACGCGATCCCTTTGTTTATTCTAGTCTGTTCGTCTCCCAATGTAGCATCTGTTGGTTGTTGAGTCAAAGTAGGATCTTCTTTTTTAATCCATCTTCCACTATTACTAAACCCAATCCTAGATGCAATGTCTTTTCTGGGCAAAGAACTACTTGGAGACTGATTTCCTCCTTTAATAGGAGAACTTCCTTGCAATATCTTTGGCCGGGAAGGTGAAATAGGCTTGTACACAGAGCTAGGGAGTCTTTGTCTGAAATTAAATAATGAATTAATTAATAGAAAACCTAAACAAGTCGTATTATGAACTAGACTTTCTGGCCATATATTTTAATTTTTGTATCGTACCGTATGATGTTTATTTTCGGACTCTGTGGAATAGGATCAGGAATTACATACTGCGGTTCAATGACTTGTTCTGACTTTTTCTTAGATCGACGTCTTGGTTTCGCTACTTGCTCACTACCTGGTTCCCGTGGCTTTTTGGCGTACATATGATCTAATGTATGAGGCCTGAAAATGGGCAGAAAAGGTAACAAATAAATATTAAACACAAGGGTTATAATTAATAATTTCAATTGTCATTTAAAGTAGCGGTGTTTCTTACGGAATTTCTCCATCGTCCTCTAAACTGATATTCTGAGTAATGAAACCGATATCTTGGTAGGACTCATGCAGGTTACCATGCTCGTCCACAAAGACGAGTCTATCCGGACTTTGTATAGAAGATAGTTCATATCCCGCCTGTTGAGGATAACTCTCTGCTGGAAGAATTAAGCTATGGGAGCTACCCGGTTGATCTACATATAAGACGGGTGGATCCGTCTCAGGAAGGGTAAAAATCTAAAAACAAACAGAATATTATGTAGCCAATTCAGTTTCAGTACATCCAATGGTAAACTAAAACTAAACAGCCAGTTTTTTTCAAAACGACAAAAAATTAAATTAAACGGCAATTACCCCCTGGAGACCACTCCAATCCATTTTATGGCAATATCTGCCACACGTCTTCCACTAACGGATGCACCTGGAATGTCAAAGTTCGCATGTTATTAATGATTACTTTAGCCTAGCAAAAGTTGTCTAAAATTACTCAAAGCCCTTACAGTGACAGTAAACAAACACACAAGCTCAGAATTAAGGATAGATGAGAGAAATTCACGTTCTTTGCTCCTACTGCCCGGAATCCCGGTTCTAATATTCCACAAAATGTCCAATTACTTTCAAATTTCTACAATACATTTAGACATTGCCATAAATGTTCTTGTCATAAACACAAGGAACAGAAAGATGAAAAGATAAGATCCCTAGATTTCAACGAACCAAAATTTCCATCACCTCAACTGTGAACTGTTACACACTTAATTGGGAAGCGGTGGAACGGGGCTTCTTATCGATTATCTTATCTTGTGAGAGTGCCACCACCGACTCAGAATTAATGTGAACACACAAGGGGTATTAGATTCTCACCGTCGACTGGATGAAATCAATCAGATTTTGGTTTTTCAAAAGGGGAAGAAATATTGCACAGGATTATCAGTGCACTACGCATATGGCACAGACATCAACCAGAGAGGCAATGTTCAAAGTTCTCAAAAACCCTGTCTACCCTCTTAATAGTCTACTCTTCAAAATCACAAATCTACCGTCACCCCGTTATCCATCAAATGTCAATCCAACAACAATCCACACACAACCACGAACCACGTTAGGGAAAACAGCTCAAATTTCACTCTTGACCTTTCGTCAATATCCAAAAAGGAGTCACATTTTTATCGCCCCATTATTAAGCTCTCATAACGGAGGGAGATTGGGACGCTGACGCTTACATGGGCGAGGGGCCGGGGCATGCAGTCTCTCCAAGGGATAAAATGTGCAATCGGTCAGAAGATCAAATATCAAATGTCCGTCTATGATTCTCATGTCTTGATGACAAGATTAATGAAATATGATTTTAAAGAGTACAAGCGAGCTCGAGAGGGTGTGTAAAAAGCTGCACGGGCTAATCGGCTTCATAACTTTTGCATATGAAGATATGAAATTTCGGGTTGATATGCAAAGGGATCGTATTTTAATGGGTGGAATCATTCAGGCTATAAATTCAGGGTTGACTATACGTACTGCGACTACCGACTATTGTAAACGATTTGAAGAAGTCAGGGTCAAAGGTTCACGCTAGCTTAGCATGGCTTTCCTTCATGTTTCTCGTGCAAAGGAATTGACAATTGACTCTGGTGATAAATTAGAGATATCTGTGACTAATGTTTTCTTTGTTTTTGTGGACTAATATGGACTAAACCGGGTGCACTACAAGGCCGATGGTTTTTGTTGTTTGGTCTAGAACCTTCGGTTGGTTGGTCGGCCAGTCGGTATGAATTGACAATTATTTTGTAGACTGTTAATGAAGAATAATTTTTTTGAATGCGTATAGAACGGTTAATTATTCTTTAACTTGTAGATATTCGGTTTATTTCATACTTATTACATTGTTTTTGCTGTTTATTGATTATATTTATTGATGTTTTAAATTGATCATGCCTTTCTATGTAGTTTTGAGTTTAATTAATTGTAAGAAGTACATAGTTTATCCTATGCAGTTGAATCATATTCGCATATTTTATCTTATGTCATTAAATTAATCTTATGTGATTCAAAGTTGTCACAACTTATTAGGAAAAAATTAAAAATGTCTATTCTGGGGGAGTCTTCGTCTCGAGTTTCATCTTCATTAATAGGATCATGTACGGACTGCTTTGGTTGCGTGGTATGGTATCGTCTTTTCGAGTTCGATTTTAGTCACATATTTAAGCTGAATTAATTATTGAGGTATTTATGTCTAATTACAATGTTTATAAATAGGTAACCTAAAGTCAAGATCCCTTACAGTCGTAGTTGTCTCCCTCAGTATTTAATACACATACATCATATGTATGCATTCCTAAAATTTATGTAAAAGCTATAAACTAATATCAAGTTGTTTTCAATAGGCAATGCTAGTACAGAACAGCACGCCCTTTGAGTCAAAAGTAATTCCTGTTCGTGCCTACATTATTATAATATAGTTTACTATTTTAAATATTATAATAAGAGTAAATTAATAACAAAATGTTCATAAGAAATGGGTTTAGGTATTTTGTTGCAGGTTACCCAGTATTTTGGATCCAGGATTCCCTTTTCGTTGATTAGAGTTGGCATTTTAAATTATTACATCACCGCATTTAAACCTCTAGTGTCTAATAATTATAATTTATCTTATGTACGATAATAACCATTGAATGCTCTCCAAAGGAGATGGACTTTCTTGTTCCTCTGATATATAGTGAGTTATATAAACAGTTTAGTGATAGCGCGAATACACGTGTGACAACAATTCATCGAATTCTGAATACAGTATAATTTGAGTGATTAGTAAGTAGATTACAGGATAAAATCTTCGAGTATAGGCTGGCAGGTAGGCGTCTTGTAGTAAACAGGAATTTTTATTTAAGTTATTTATTACTTTGGTACAATTTCTTTTCCGCAACAAAGCGAGCTAGTAGCAAATATTTGGACTGACGAAGAGACGGCTTCCCTTCCAACCTAATTCCCTAAAAAGTGATTCCTTAGTACAAGGCTCTTAAAAAAGTGATCAGTTTTCGTATTTTACAATAATCAGAATTCAAAGGGCGCATTGCGGCAGGCCCTAGTCATTTCTTCCATCTCTTTCATGGACAGTTTCAAGTCTCCTTTCATGTCCTTCCGATCGAAACATTTACGGGGAAAAGTCAAGGGAGTCAAAATACAAAGACAAGCACATTTTTCAGGAGAATGGGCATTTAGCTAAACTTTATAAGGCAGAGAGTTTGAGAAATAAATATCCAGTACGTTCCCTTCACTCTGGTATGATCCATACGATAGCAACTGACAACGCATCTAACTTTGGGCTATTTCCTCACACTATGGCTTTAAACAAATAATGAGACAAGTAAATTAATTAGGTATGGCACAGATTAAATATACAAGAGCAATAATTCACAATTTCCGTCACATAGCTTCAAAAGTCAATCACGATACGTGCCATTCGATATACGCTCAATCATTTTATCTCTCCCTTATATCATGTATCTACCACCACCTCCTGATCTTCTGTCTTTACCACAAAATGGACCCTTGAAATTAATCTAAACTATTACACACAGAGCCAACAAGGGTACAGTTTACACAGTGTACAGTACAGGTACCCGTACAGTTCTTTTTTCAATTCAAAAGGAACTTCCATAAAATATTAGAAGGACGTATAATGAACTTCAAGAGTCGGTGATAGACCCTGTCTTTTGACTCACAATTAAGGTAGAAATTATCTTTTAGAAATGCGAGAGAATCTCAACTTTCCAATCTCCTCTTCTCCAATGATAATACCTCGAGTCAGAGTAGACACACCAACATTTTTAATACTATCTTAAATGCCCAACGTAATGGACCTAGTGATTGCAGCCTCCTCTTAGTAAAAAAAATCCTAGTGCAGACCAATTGAAGGTACATAAATCATCATAATATTTCATGCACGAATCGACTACCGACAAACACCTCCGAATCAAGGGATTCTGAGTTGTGAGGAACTCATGATGGGAATCTTAGGAAAGAGTAAAATACTGATACATATACTCGTACATGTATCACGTAAAAAAGTTTCATCCGGCGAACTTTTTATTAATAAATACGCACTAATAATAATTGGAGATTATATAATTTAACACATCCAGATCACTTCATTGCTCAGCAAGCCGTCAACAGCTAGCCTATTTCTTCATGACTAATGATTGATGGATAACTTATCTCATTAGGTAATTCTCGAGGATGGACAGAGCTTTATTGATCCTGCTTGGCTGTCTACAGATCTAGAGTAAAAGAGCTTGGGGGATGACAATTTAAGCAGTCATATTTCCTGGTGGGGATGATTACAAATTGATATCTGTGATCAAACGTTACATCCGTTACGACTCATGAGCTTGGAACAAGGAAAGATTTTGGGTAGGGTCTGAGAGGATTATTGGAATTAATTTAGCACGAATAGCTGAGACATTGCTGTGATTTTTTTAGAATGTGGCAGGGATGATGCTGTAATAATACAGGTTACTTTTATTGGATCTAACACTGCTGATTGGGTTCAAGTCCACATAGTAATTGTAATCAGGGGAAAGGACTTCACTTGTAGTGTTGATGGTGAGAGAGAGTTAAGAAATTGGGACACTACCAACAGAAACTCGAGAAATTGGCAAATAGGATGGGATCCAACATCAAGCCTGAACTCAACCGCTGGGTGCTGGCTAATCAACTCTGACGGATTTGCTGCTTTTTATGTACACAGATATGACTGCCTCTGCCAAAATTAGTCCGATTAGCACCAAGTTATCCTTTTCTTGAATGCTACAAATTATAAGGTGTAATAAATTAATCCAGAGTTATTCTAGCCAATTGTGAGAGTAGTTTAGCTACCAGTATTTACTTAGTTATTTATTTTGGACTGAATATATAGCAGTTGCTTGAAGTGGTAATCGTATTGTGAATGTCATTACTGCAGGATGGGCTTATATGCTGTATTATTGTTTTTTTTAAATATTGTTATCCACATTCTGTACCATGAGGGATTTGGAGATAGGATTGACTGGGTATTCTTGTTAAAGGGTAGTAAGAATAATGTAGTATTATGTATCAGCTTTGGAAAAGTTTACTTATAACTTATCTTTTGTCATAGCTTAAAAATTGTCTACGTGGTTATAATTGCTTTTATGTAATAGAGATCGGCCAAAGTTAAACTGGGAGTCAAAACGGGAGTTTATCTAAACTGATTCTTCCTCATGAGATACACTACCCAGGCATCAGCTTGTTAATTCAATAGATTTCAGCACTTTAAACAGAGGTGTTCCTTTTTTTACGATTGCTAAAAGTTTTGTTTTCTGCAATACAAATAATTCCACAGCAGTGTTCCTTGGATAGCAGTACATGCTCACATAGTCACATAATACACAGAATTTTTATATTTACAACGACGTGAGTCCCAACTGGAATAGAAGGTCAAGGGTCGCATATAACTTGTCTCGACGAGTTTTATTCGTTGACAAGATATGGAGAATCTATTCAAGTTTTCCCTAGGGTAGCTCAAAGGTCATGTTTGAATAGGATTCCAATTGTATATATATTGAAAAAAGCTTTAGAAACCAAAAAGTCTAATTTTTCTTATGTTTGAAATAGTCTAGACGTAGAAAATGGAATACTAGGGTAGATCTGCATTTTAAAAAGAGATTTTACATAGGAACACGCAAAATTTAAGACCGAGACGATTTAGCACAAATATAAAATACATATCTTGACAGTTTTTTTCCTTGAAATTCACGGGTCTGTTGGAAAGATTTAAAATTGTGGATGAAGGCTATTTAAAGTTTTTAAGATCCAATGGGCCATCTATTGACTGGCTACCTTGTATTTCCATTGAATATAATGATCGTGGTTCTTGGTCAACGAATAAAACTGTTGGAGAAAGTAAAGTTTTAAGCTCAATTTACAGTTGGGACTCCTTCCTTGCGAGTTTTCTACCTACCTACGATTAAGAAATTCATTAAAAGATCAGGTATTAGTTTCTGAAGCCAGTTTTGATGTTTACATACGTTTTGTTAAGTAGGCAAATTTGGGAGTAATTGACGGCGTCTCGTCATGCACTCTTCATCAGGAGTTGATTCAGGGTTACCCTTCTTGTGCTAACATATCTCGTTGGGTAGTGACAATTCTATTTGATTAATATGAGCACCATTAATAGTATAGTTCGTTGCAGTGGAACAACAGTGATTACAAACATCAGTATTAATAACAAAGACTGTTTTAGCCCATTTCACTCAATAGGCTTTTAGCAGCTGCTGAGAAGGAGTGAGATTTTTTGGTTTACAATGTAATAGTGATAACAGCAATTCTATTGGAAATCAGCTTCAGTTTGGCAATGGGTCCTGGTAAGTCTTGTTGGCACGGACAGGGAATCAATCGTCTTCGAATTGCGTGAGGAGTTCTTTTCACACATCGTATTTAATTACAGTAACAACATTTGAAGTGGTTCAAGATCGCTTGGACTGTTGCCGTAAATTTGGATTTGAAGGAGAAACAGACGTCGCACCGGTTGTACCTTTTGTTACAGATTTTGCTCGTCTTTTTACTGCCAGGGGTGGATTTTTCATGTACTCTAGTTAGTAGACCGAAGAAGATATCTTTCCCTGTAATTCAGAGTAAATAAATAATTAGTCTTTGGAAAATTCTTTAGTTTTCGCTAATACAATGTTACAGATAAAATTGGCATTGATTTTCGATTAATCCCTTGAGAAACATTCCGCCGATATTTGTCTAAAAATATCAGCAAGCTTGCTCTTTAGAGTTAATCAAATTTAAAATCAATTAAATAAGCGATAAGCAATAACATTATGAAGATTCGACGCAGTAAAATCTCCGGAACTAACCCTACTGTAGTTTCCAATGTAAATTAAAGCCGCTCCCCAATTCTCGTATAATTAAACATCCGGTAGGACTAATCCGGAAATATTTCCTTCTGAAACCCAACCCATTTCTGTACATTAAGCACCCCGTATCTCCATCCCTAAATACTATCAATTTTTACATCCATGAATCAGACTAAAGTGCATATAGGCCCTGGCTAGAAATAATCCCTAAAATTAACATGCATAAACCAAATGGCAAACTCCACTGATATTCTGATCAAAAAGATTAATTTCAAGAAAAGATCGGATCACTCTCTTCCTTAAAGAGGATTTGTCCCCTTGCTCAGCCCTAAATAATATTTGAGAAGAAGTATTCCTAAGCCGATTAATGAATTTTTGAAGATCATCTCTTTTACACACAATGCTAAATGAGTAAGCTTATGGTGAAACAGAACCATTTTAAATAACCAGCTCGGTTGGTATCCTCTTCTCTTTGTGTGAATAATTGATTAAATTTCCACGTTAGTGTGACGCACGTGTTTCGACTCCCTGACATCCTCTGCTAAACTAAAAAGACTAATGAGTATTACAGCAAGAGCTACAAAAGCAAGCAAGAGGATGGACCTAAAACCCTCGTTATATTGTCCCATCTTTTCAACTCTGCAGGTTCCATATAATTTTTACACTTTGAGATATTATTTGGATTCTACAAAAGCTTCATTCAGAACAGTGGAACGTCTTAACCCTTGGCATAAAAATCAAATGTCATTTCAAACGGCAGGTTAAAGTTATAGGTGAAAACACATCCTTTGGAGATTCCATCCCAGAACGTATGATAATGAAATGAAAAAGAGGGAATGGAAGAGTGAAGCTATATCAAATAAATGTGCTCTGGAATCCCTTCCACACAAACTGATGATCATGTTGAATCTAGAATCATTTATGACGGTGAAAGTGTCTACAAAGGGGAAGTGGGTCTTCAAATATGTTTGCAAGATTTGGCAACGGCAGAACTAGAAAAGAGCGCTGGTATGGCATGGAAATATGGAGGACGGGGTGAGCCAGAGATCCCCTTTGCTACTCGATCAATATCAATGCAGCGTTTCGCCTTCTTCGTTGCACCAAAACCCAGTCAACCCGTTCAACTTGGTACTCTGTAGCAGGAGCATTTCTCACTTTAAACTTTCTCCATACTGAGGAGTACTTCTTAGATTCAGAAACATTCGCCCCGGCCCCTATTTCTAACATTACACAGAGAATCGGATTACTGAGTGACAGGAACACATGCTATTACACCACCAAGCTATGTCCATCCCGAGCCGGTCCTTTCATTTTTTTTAAATGTCCACACCTCCACTACTCTTCACCCCTGTTTTACAGATAGTATTTTCATGTACAATATGGTACGAGATTTTTTTTACTAACTGCCTTCTATGGTTCATTATATTCCATATTTCGTCATTTACCCTTCTTATTCAAAATGGAACAAAAGACAACAGTAGCTCATGTTAGGTTGAGATCTGAAGGTTGTTGAACTGATAACTACTAGAAAACTTAAATTAAAAATGAGACAAATATAAAAAAGACTTTGGTAGATGATAAATCACGAAATAACATATTAATGAATAAGTTTCTTAGTATTTTATTGAGCCCGTTCTATGAGCAGGAATCTCGAGGATAGTTGATTACCAAAGCCAAGTCAATGCCAAGTTTATTTGAAAAGTATTTCCTTCCATGTTTATAAGGCAACATACCGTTTGGTCAAACATCCGTTTCTATCCGAGGCGTATTGCTATTTCTAGGCTTAGGATTGGCGTTTCCTAGTTTCTTTGTGTACTCAGCTTCGTTCAGCTCAATGATGTCCGACGATGACTCCGAAATCGAAGCTTCATCTGCATTCTGATACCCTGGATATGAAAATGACACAGAAAGGCACTCATTTAGACTTGATTTTCCTCACATATAAATCTAGCGTACTCTTGGTCCAGTGAAAGTGAACTGGATCATTAATTCATTTCCTATTAGTTAACTTGGGTAAAAGATATAGAGTTTTTACATAGGGAGGGAATATCACTACTGCACTGCTGGTGGAAGCGATTCCTGTCCTGATTCTCCCAACGCTTTCCCCGTACCGAGTGGTGATGGGTTCAACTTTCATAAGCTGTGTAGTGGGGGACCAAATGCCATAAGGAAAATGAAATACTCCCAGGGAAACTAATGAAAGAAAAGTCCACCATTTGCGGAAAGAGTTTTCGGGACAAAAAGGTGAGAGTGGGAGTTGAGCCGGAAAGGGAGAAAATTGGTTAGAAAAGTGTATCCATAATTAACTATTAGAGTATAAAGATTGAGACATTAATTTGAGAGAGGAGAGAAAAGTGTCTCTACATCGACGAAACCTCAGAAGGGGAAAAAACTCTGTTGGTTTAGTTTTGGGAGATAATGTGAATGAGATGGACGTGACAGTTTGACTTTTAGTTCGACAGGAGAAAGTACCACGAGGAGAGGTTTCCTTGGTTCTTTCTCCATATTTTGGCATTTATCACTTCCAGGGAGGTTGGTGGTGTTAGGTAGACAGATTGTGTAGAATGGGCACGGCGGCTCTACCTGCCCCTTACCATCCTCCACCAATCCCTCAAATTTCACCTCTGACCCAGAAATATAAAACAATTCAAGGCACTCACCTAGTGTACCGGGTAGATACGGGCAACTAGTGACGTGGTTGAAATTTTGACTCTGCATTTCCTCTTGATCTGTTTCTCGATGGTAGAAATAGTTGAAATTGGAAACTATAACAGGCACAGGTAATGCGATTGTCAATACTCCCGCGATGGCACATAAGGAACCGACTATTTTCCCCCAGACACCTACGGGCCTGTAATATTCCACAAATATACATTAGAACACCGTATTACCGTACAAGGTAGAAGCAGAGAAATTACTACACCGCCAGTTAAAATAGACTAAAACTTTGCTATATCAAAAGAAAAGTTTCATAAGCATCTTGATGGGATAGGGGAAAGGGTGTAAACAGAATAAGTTGAAGTCAGTTGATTAGCATGCCAGGCAGAATGATTTGATAAGTTGAGCATATAATATGGATTTTTGTTAATTTGCAAGCAAAGCTGCATAATTTTAAATGCAAACAAGATCCAGGGAATGTTTGGAGCAAAGGGCTCATCTCCATCAGGTTCGGAAATCAGTGGAGGGATAAATGAGCTTTGAAGGAGGCATGGAAGGATTCAGTGCAACCCAATTTTATTACCTGGTTTTGAAATGTCCTGAATTTATTTATTATGACTTGTCTCTATTCCTTCCATTTGCATTGGATCATTGGAAGACTTTATAGACTTCTAACACAGACATGTAAGTAACTGAGGCTCCGAGAGCATAGTCGACATATGGACGGATTTGATTCGTGTGGAAATTCTTCCCTGATTTCGTGGGCTAGAGACAATTTAGGGCAAATGGCTGAGAGTGGAATGATTCCGTGACAAAGGTGTAATAAGTTTGGGAATATGATGACAGAGTGATAAGCTATAGCACCCAACCCTAGCTATAGTTTGCAAAGTAATGTCTACACACTTTTCCCATGCTTACAGGGAGTATTATACTCTATTCCTCATCCACACTTCCTACCCAGTCCTCCTCTTAGTTTGCTTACCAATCACCTAAAATCTTTATTTGTATGCATGGACTACACACATACAGACAGAGGAATGAATGTGGTCGCACTTCTATTTCCGTGCAGAGACGCCTCGTTTTCTAAGTCAAATTATGCATCTATCCATTTTTCATCGGGAAAAAAGTGCCTGAGCTTTTCCATTCTCACATGCAATTTCCATCGGCCAATAAAAGGTGTATTTTTTACACGCCCAGCATTTGTGTGTCAGTTTCTCGAGTTCCCAGAACAGTTTAGCTTAGATTTAATGAATTTGAGACTACATTTCTCACAGTTAGAGCTCACGCGGATGGCCAATAGAATTTTTCTCTGTCCATTTCACCCTTTCTTTTCCTTTATTGACAGCTCACCTAATCGATTCCAAAAGGCTCTTATTTAGGGTTCAATCCAACCATGAATATGATACTTCAGTACTATCACCCTCTGACATAAAACGATGGGATGGGTTCTATTTTTGAGCACTGTAGATGAGGAGAGGCCGACGCCTTGGCCAAGGCCAGCTCATCCTTAAAAAGTGAGAGTAGTAGCAAGCAAGTGGGGAATTTATTGAAGAGGTACATTGGTAGCTTATGCCAAATGCTCTCCTCGTCTTAACTTCTCTGCCCAATGTCTCTTTTTTCCCAAAAGAAATAATGATGACAATTTGACAAATAATTTGACACCAACAAGCGTGATGAAATTGAAGTTTTGGCAAAGTCAACATTTATTTCCTGCTCCTCAAGAACTCTCCTATTTAGGTAGTTCGTGCATCCGTAAATCATGTTATGAAAATAAAACAGTTCTTCTACAAAAGCAACCCGTGTGCCAAAGTACCCACTGAACCGTGTAAAAAGTGACACTAAGTGCCCACGGCCTCATGACTTCCAATTATGTCTTTTCAGATTAAGGAAATATCAGGTTAATGATGAGACAGAGCGTGAAACTTGTCATCAGTGAATTGGTACTGAAGCAAGATTTTGCACTAGAAGTCCTTCCCTTTTTTTTCGTTTCGTTGCATTTGATTAAAAATTAGACACAAGAGAAAGTTTTGTAAACTAGAAATTCGGATACGAGTGGCTGACACTATGAGCTGATTTCTCTTCACGGAGACTTCACCAGAGTTGTTTTTTAAGAGAATTAAATCCAGAGCTACTGCAATTCATTTCTCTCTTGCCTCAAGTACCGTCTGATGTAAAATTAGCCTAGGCATAGAATCCATGTGCTCAAAGTGCGTATGTTTCATTGGCAATGAATAAATTTATTCGCCTTGGTAAGTTTAGGGGTGGAAAGTACAAATAAAAAAATGGAAATTCTTAGAGAAAGTAAAATAAATTGTTTTTGGCTACTCTTGGAAAGATTTTTCATGTTTAAACCAGGAGTTTACTCAGGGTTCAAATTTAATTGGGCAAAAGTCGTACGGCATAGGATAAAATCTAGGTAGCGAGTATTTTCCAAACAACCTCCATACTGATGGATGAAAACCTGAAGAATTTTAGGCTCCAACTTCTCTGTTTTCGTGCATATTTAGCAGATTCTAGATTTTGCTGGGTAAAAGCTAAACCAGCAATAAATTTGGTTTGCTTCGGATTTCTTACAGATCCAAAGATAAATAAGTTCCTAGTGTTTGCAGTCACTTAGGTCTTCCAATTTCATCCACATTTAATGCCATTGCTGAAAATGAAATTATTGTTAAATTTCTACCTTTTCTGTGAATCTTGTTTGAGAAAAAATAGATTCATGTTGAGGATTTCAACTTTTAAACTTCCACTTGGCTCTACATCATTTGAATCTTTGAATCAGGATGCCAATTCGAAATTATTCAAAGGACTTGGTAAATACGTTGCGTGTGTAGTATTAAAGATAGTTTTAAAGCCTATTTAATAAAGCAAGAATGGCTTGAGAAGAATGTAGAAATGCAAGGTCAAATGGTATGTGTGAGGATCAGTTATGGTCAGTCAAGGCAGAGTTACATTGAACTTTTTTATTGCAAACCTATGGGTGCAGGTAAAATAACAAGGGAGAAGCAGATATAAAGAAAAGCTTTAGTTAATACAAAATGCCATCAAATATTGTTTGTTTTGCTTAGAAAGAGCAAGTTCTTTAAGTGAATGCATGCAATGATTGTTAGTTACAACAGACTATAAAAAATGAAAATAAATGCGATTTAAAATGATAAAAATAAATTCCGAGGTAAACCCATGTGATAAAGAAATAATCGACACACGAATTCATTGATTCCTATACTTTTAAACAGGAATTTTAGTACGAATGATCTTCCACAAAAGCAAACTCATCAATCAACAGTTTTGTTCTAATTGTTTCTTTATCAATTTCGGGTGCATAATGAATGAAATGAACGTACGTCATATCGCCATAACCGACTGTTGTCATGGTAACCACAGCCCACCAAAAAGCGTCAGGAATTGACTTAAAATACGAATGTTCCGTTCCCGCTTCCGCGAAATATACGGCAGATGAGAATAGAACCACACCTACAAGAAAACGTAGAAAAGTGGGTATTACATGAATTAAATGTTGCAATCGTATTCATTTCATTATCCAAAGATATACTTATACATCCGTTGCAGGAACTCCCGAAATTTGTTGCACCAACTCCCAACTTGGTACGAACCCCCTATTCTGTTTGTATTTCCTCCGTTATACATACTAAAAAAATTTATGGGTGTCATGAAAAAGAGTAAATCTAATGTGTCCTATTAGAGTTTGTGTGTATCTCAGGCAATAGAGAGTGAATCAACGATCGTCAATCCCAGATAGATCGTTACAATTATCGTACTCTAATGTCGAAATTTGGTACACAATGCAGAGCGGAGGTTATAAAGCTCCGTTAGAACGAACATAAAATAAATTCCTTCATAAATAACAAAATTAAAATAAGAATGTGTAAATAGAAAAATAGAGTCTGAGTTAATACTAGTGCGAAAAACGTACAGATAAAGTTAGAATTTTTTCAACAGATCCACTACATAACTCGTTCAACGTTACATTTAGTCCAATTTAATCTTACTGAAAGTCTCCAAGTAAATTAATACTTGGCCATTCGTCTGACCCTTCAGGATCCGAATTAGTTAAAAATTGTATTATAAGCTGAAATACACGACTGAACAGTAAACAGTGGTAAGGATAGGTTTTTCGTCCAAATGGACTATCAGGCTAGAATGTTCGGACTTGGTGTTGATAGTCTAAATGGTTTCCCTATCTCACGTAGCTTGAATAAGACACCACCGAACATTTCACCTATTCTCATTCCACTTACCTGGGTTACCGGGATACAGAAATTCCCCAAGAAATACTTGAGGTACTTGAATGAATAAGGACACTTGACGTAACTCAACCACCTACCCGAGTTTTTTCTCAGTAAGTCTCTTGAAGGAGTTTTTTATGGCTACATGCTACATCACAGTAACAACGACTTCAAATACGAACACCTTTCAACAATTAGATCCATCAATCAATCAATCCACTATTTTGTAAAGGAAATTCAATGCAGATCCGAATATTGAAGATCTCTCCTTTTTCCTCTGAATTAATTATTTTTACAAATTAGACGGCAGTTCAACAAAACATTAAGTAAGCCACAATGAAGTTCTGTCGCTGGCACAAATTTGAGTCACAGGCTCAGATGTCACAAGCTTTTTAATTCTAACTTCATGACCGTAAACTTAATACTTAAGAAATGGAATTTACGAGGTTCCGAGGTTTCTGCAGACGACTACTGGTGACCCGGAGTCACCAGTGCAGACAGCATTTTTTAAACCACACGGAAATAGGGTAATGAAATTTTCTCATGTCACCGTAACCAACGGTTGTCGTGGTTATTAATCCCCACCAACAGCCATTGGGAATGCTTCGAAACGAGGAGTCATATTAATTTGCATCTGCGTGATAAACAATGGACAAAAACAGAAGTTATTCTGCAGAAGAATCAAACCTCTAGATTCGACTGCAGTCTTCCATAACCTTCTATTATATACTTTAATTAGATTAAATTATAATTAACTCTACAAATAACACAACAAAACCATTCGAATAGAATAAATTATTTAACTTTGCTGATTCATTTTAATGCGGTTTAATATTCTATGCAACTGGATTGAGAGCTCAAAAATGCCGGTGGTTTCCTTTTCAGTTTACAATTTTGAAAGCAGTTCTGGTTAAAAGGTTGTTGTGTTGAAGGATTTCAATGATGCTGACAGTAGTTTGTACAACATGGCAGTGCTTCAAGGATGGAATATAAAATCCCCTACAGCTTTTTCAGCCAAAAGCCCTATTAGATTGTAAGATACGCGAAAGATTCTTTTATAGGTTGTTTAGATAAATAAATAAATATATTGCACTCAATGGTTGAATTAAATAGAACCATTAGTCTCACTAAAACATATTTATGATATAGCAAACATAGCTTAAAATAAGCTACGCTGCTATGTCTTTGCCTTTCTCTAGGAAGGATCCTGCGTACAATGATGTAATGTACCCAGTGTAAAGACAAAGAATCCAAAGATTTTTAACACTTTTAACGCAACCTAAAAAAGACAGACAATAAATAAATGAAGAAATAAATCACCCACTTTATTTGCATCTTCTAGGAAATTATTCAGTCACTCACAATATTTGTGCCTTTTAAATTGTTAAGCTAAACTACTAACAATTTCCACTTTAATATATTTTATAAATTATAAAATTTAAGACAAGATTCGGAAATCTGTCGGGAATGGAGCGACAAATCATTTCCAAAATGAAATTTAAAAAATAACAGGATTTAGTTGCTCTGATTTTGATTTACTAATAACATGTCTTCTTTTCGCAAGGCTAGAGAGGATGGATAATAAAAGTGATTTTAAACTCCTCCCTCGTAACATGTAATAATAAAGAAATTACATTTGCGTTTTTGTAGAAAATAAAATGTCTAAATCATAGAATCAGCCAAAGCCTCCTCAACTTCCTCCAACCACCAAACACGCGTGGACTCCAACTCCGTGAACTAAGTAATAATAAAATGATATGGAGAAACTTTATTCATTTCGTTTCATTTCACTGGAATATTGGTCAAGACAAATGGAATTCGAATCGAATAAAAGTTAAGAAAAAAAAACGTGAGTGCCGAAATTGATTAAAATAAGATGAATGACTCTGCTCTGTTTGCACTGGTGACGAAGACTTGCCCTTGAGGAGCACACTTGAGTTTAGCTCAAGAATAGGAATCACTTGAGAGTGTTTTCCCTTGTTGGTGAAAGGGAGTGAGTAAAATTGTGCTATAGAGTAGGATAAGAAGGAGAGGTTAAACTCTCTGTAATTAAATGTATTAAAATAGACCAAAGGGAAAGAGGAGGAGACTTGATCAGGGAATGAGTATGCAAAGCACTTGTGTCCACAAAGAGATCATTTGCAAAATCACATCTTCCACCATTCCAATTACTCCCCTAGCCCCAACCTCTAATCCTTTCGCTCACTTTCCCTCCCCGTCTATTAAACCTCTTGTTTCACTAGGGAAAGTAAACCTCTTGCCCAATCCTACTTTACCCTTTCCCTCACATATCCTCTCCTCACATCCCATCCTTCAAACTAAACAGGTTAGAGAATCAGTTGATGTGAATCAACAAAAGTCTTATATTCATTTCAATTCACAGTTTTAAGCTTCCGTATTCTCAACCACTAAATACTAGAGCCACTAAGGACTGTGATACGCATTGCAAATTTCTAGACTCAAAAGCTTCTTGGAATTCCGTCTCGACCTTTAGAATTTTTTTATGGACTTGAAATGTGAGACCTTTTAACTATCATTTAGTACCATGGGATTTCCTTTAGGCTTCGTTTCAGCCCGTTGGAATTAACTTTTCTACTACGAATGAATAGAAAAATCACTTTAGAAACACGGCTAAGAATAGTATGAAAGATTCTTGTGCATCAAAAATCACAAGTGGTAATAAAAATTCCTAGCCTACCCTACACACCGAAAGTGTTGTGGAGGAATAACCGCATTTGAATTCAGAATTTCAGCACTGCAGATATTTTTTACGTAGAGGAGGCTTCTTTGTCGGGAGGTCTTGGAGACGCATAAAAAAATTGTGGATATTCAACGGCGACGGTGTCACACAATTTCACAACCAAAAATTAGTACAACTTTCCCCTTCCCCAATCTGCGTATTTCAATAGGGCAGGGCTGAGTTTGCCCTACACATTTTCCACGAAAGAAGGATGTGTACACATTGGTTGGGGGGACAGGGAGACATTGAAGACAAGTGTGACAATATTATAAATTAGTTTGTCCAATGCTTTTTGCTCTTTTAGCAATTGAGCAAATGTAAGACGGGGAAAAGTTTTATTGCAATTGAATTAAAGTTTAAAAAAAATTTGATTCGACAACAGCTTAGAAATTCATACAGGCTTACCAATTATTATCTTGTGAATTAAAAAAAAACATTCTTAGTAAGTAAACATTTGAATGTCTAATGGCTTTGATTTTTAACTATTAACGTTGTAATATTATAATTGTTTGTGCAGTTCTCTAAATTTAAATCAAAACGTATAAATATAGATGAACTTCGTATATCTAAAAGTTTGTAACTTATTTATAGCGAAAACCAAAGGGAACTGGAGGATTGATTGATTGATTGCTGATCGTTGAGTATGAGTACATGAGTAGTAGTAGTAAACCTGGCTCTCTTAGTTCAAGTTTAAATTGATTTAGGCTCTGAACTTTCAGATCTCATATCATTATTTTTATGAGTGACAATCTCTGTGACTCTGTCTGCTAATACGAAACGATACGCCTGGTTTCAAGCCTTAAATTTGATTTGTCATTTCAAAGTGTTTACGTACCTAGGTATAAAATGATTATCCATAATGTAGTTACATTTGTCTGAAGTATTGAAACAAAAGATGCTTTATGCTTGACGCAACAGTAACGCTTATAGTTTTATCATTTTTGACTTGCAACAATCGTACGTGGAGTCATGGACATTAAAATTTACTTGTTAGCTTGAATGCCGCTTAATTTTACTATGTTTATAAAGTTAGAAACATGCAAATCTAGCTTTTCTAATGTTGGCTGGATCACTGTGTTATGTGATTATTCTAATTTGTTTATTTCAAATGGTATCAAATAACAGAAGTAGAACTTGAACTGCTCTGCAGTAAGTACTAGGAAGAATAGTTTGTTTGTCTAGTTGGTTTATTTCAGGGACCTAAGTTCCGTAACGGTGTATTGAACTGTACTGTTATGTAAATATTTATGAATATAATGTACCAGAAAAATGTAAACTCAATACTTACCGATGAATAGGAAGAAAATCAATAATCCCAATTCCCTCATGGAAGCTTTCAGAGTTCTTCCCAGAATTTGGAGCCCTTTTGAATGTCTTGAGAGCTTAAAAATTCGGAACACTCTGACTAATCGTATAACTCTGAGAATGGCGAGTGACATGGCTTGGTTCGACGCGGAGTCTTGTTTTGTCTTGGGAACGATGGGCTCGTTGTCATCCTCGGCGAGGACAGTTGCCAATGTCAAAAAGTACGGAATGATTGCTATTAAGTCTATGATATTCATGACGTCACGGAAAAATAATAATTTATTGGGACATGAGAGGAACCGGACAATCAACTCAAAACTGAACCAAATGATACATATAGTCTCAGTTAAAAAGAAAGGGTCTGTTAAATCAGGCACTTCGTCTTCTTCAACAAGTGTTGTATTGTTCGTCACCTGGTGAAGGGTATAATGCTTGAACTCGGGTAATGTCTCAAGACAAAAGATGACAATTGATAGAAGAATCACAAACACTGAAATAATAGCTACCACTCGAGCTTGCTGCGAACTTTCTGGATATTCAAATAATAACCAGACTTTTCTCTGAAACAGGTTCTCTGGCAGCGGCTTCTCCTCTTCCTTGATGAACCCTTCGTCCTCCCTGAAATACATCCCAATTAATACTTGAAAACCTTTCATACAAATCCCAAGTGTCCCCAGCACTCGAATCCCCACCTGAACTTATTGGTGGCCATCTCCCCAAGCTCGTAGAACTTGATCTCCTCGGCAAAGACATCGAGAGGCACGTTGACCGGTCGACGCAATCGACCACCCGACTGGTAGTAATATAATATCGCATCGAAACTTGGTCTATTTCTATCGAAAAAATATTCATTCCTGAGAGGATCGAAGTATCTGTAAAAAAAATCAAATTATGACAACGTTTTTTAAAGAACCTAGTTATGCAGAAGCATCTATAAAGAACCACATACGTTATTGCTTGAATTCATGTTAAAATGGGTAATTAGTAAACCGAATAGGTTAAGAAAATTCGATATAAAGTGAAGATCATGAATTTAAAATCCATTGGATAGACACATGCAGGAAGTATAAATAAAAAACTGGCTTCTTGCTCTTTTTAGCTTTGCCTTTTTCGTCTTCCTTGCCTTTACTCCCGTTTTCCCCGTATATTTTTTTTGAAAAATTAAAATTTAGGGGCTGGAAATACTTCTGCTGGACCTCCAGAAAAGAAAGTGAGGTTCGAACTATCCGATGAGCGAATTTTACTTGTTCCAGAAAACTGTTTACTAAGGGTGTTGGATTATTTGGAAGGTAATTTACAAAAAAAAATTCCTATTAAAAATTCCACCAATTGTGGTGGTATAAACTCCACAAGCTATTTACGTATTATGAGATGGAATGTTTAGGAAATTATTTCTCTGATTACACAATAATATATATTTATCAGTAACTGATACTTTTCGGATGAATTATTGAAGGTATTGATTATTAGCGTTTTTCTACGCTATGTATGCCTAATACTTATCATTTTGAGAAAAAAAATGGTTTACCATTACCCATTTCCCCATCAATTCAAAAACTATTTGTGATTCTTTAGTGCATATTGTTATAATTTTATTTCTAACCGGATGCGTCGGGCAGGATCACCTAACAGCGTGTCTGGAAATTGGTTTAATGTCCGCAACTGCGTCTCAAACCGCAACCCGCTGACCTATTTCATTTAAGAAAGAAATATTAGAATCAAACTCCTAATACACATTCTTTATTAAGTGTTGTAAAAACACTTTATGCGAATGGCAATGCCGTCTGTCCGTCCGTCTGTCCGTCTGTCGTTGCGAT
>JAQFYM010002655.1:0-22364 GCA_034694785.1 Agrenia bidenticulata
ACTGTAATTTAATTAAATTTTAAAGAAATATCAATTAAATATTCAGAAAGTATTCCCCTTTTGTGCCTCCTTGTTCCTTAGTGCGTATTATCTTTTTAAGTAAAAGGTTTGACAACTCACAGAATTTTAAAATTATCCATCTGACAAATGTGAAAACGCCTTGGTAGTATTCGGTCATTGATGTCACTGTCGTAATAATATTTGATTTTTGTCGAGTAATGCTTAAATACAGCAAGACACCCTAATCTGAATCACACGAAGAATGCAGTTTTACGCCAAAAAAAAAGGCTTATTTCGGGCATAAAACCTGTTTATTCCAATCTTTAAATGATTAAAATGTTTCATCAAGTGAAATATTCTACCCACGGTAAAATGAACTTCGAAATATTCCTCTCAATTTTACAATAATCTTTGGTTTCTTTACAATAAATCCATCATTTTTATTTTCTTTGCATAAAAATAAAATTTGTATAAAGAAATATAAATCTTTGCAAAGAAATTTTACTAGCCAAATAATAAAAATATATAATATTTTGCGTATCACAACGGAGCTTATATTGTTTCTAATTACTAAGCGATAAAAGCAGATAAGTCACAATACAAAATTGCAAATTCAGTTTCAACTATAAATTTGTTGGCTGTTTCTCAGTTTTTAATTTTTCTTTTAGCGTTTTTGTTTATACTTGATTCATTGTATATTTTATTATATATGGTGACCGGAATGCTCAAAGCTTCTTTTATCGTACAAAATGCTAAATATTTTAGATAATCCTCATTATTTTCAAATCTTGTAGTTTTTCCCTATATCTGTCGATTTCTGCCATGCTGCAGGCTTACAGGTCTTCATTTGATTTCTTATCTCATTTATAATAAATCCTTAGTATGAAGTTGTTAAAAATTATACTTCTTTGCAGTTATAATGAATGTCATGCTAATATCTTTTTCTCATGTCAGAAGTAAATTCTCGAGTATTTTTTAGGTATATGAGGTATAGCACAATGAAGCATATTTATGTTAAAACAGAAACTAATACAAGAAAAAAATCGACATTGATTTTTGAGCTAGAAAACAGGGCAACAACAAAAATGGCAAATATAGAACTTAAGTAAGGGTTAATGCACAATTTTAGTAAATTGATTAAAGAATGGCCTAATAATATACACGATATAGTTGCATTTTGTAGCATAAACGTGTCAAAAACATATCAAATCAAAATAATTTGTGTTTTTTCTACTAAATAACAGCCTTAAAAATCGTCAATCCTTACAAGATGGGACAAGGTTCTCATTTATTCTAGGTGCAGAATATCCCGGGACTTAAAATCTAAAAATATGCCCAGTCCGGGACAAAAATCTGTATGCAAAAATATATCTTATTAATTTTAAAAGTAAATAAAGGCTTATATACGCCATTTGTAAATTTAATATGTCAAAGTTTACTTTGTACATATTGGAAATCTATATAACTTGCACAAATCACCTCTTATAAATATTAAAAATCAACCGGACTGTGTATTTTCTGTTTTGTATTAGTTTAATTTAGATCATGTTAAGTGAACGTTCTTTTTTACATTATAACAGCAATGGCAGTTATTAATAGACCTAGATATTAACGGTATGATGGACTGCACAATTTGCGCTTGCGTTTATTTACTGTTTTGTTAAAAAAAGTTAAACACATTATTATAGACTGCGTGAATTTGATGTAGAAGAAAAATGCAAATTACTTTTTATGTGTAGTTAAATATATTTTTTAAAAGTCGAAGAAATGCAATAAAAAAATGTTAGTTTAGTAAAAATCAATTGATGAATTACATTTTATTCAGCCTCAAATGGTTTTTGAGCCATGTGGTTATTTTCTTACTTTTTTAAGCAATTTATCCACTTATAAGAAGGGTTTATTTAATATGATAAATATATATTTTAATTTGCCTTATTTGAATTCAATTGCGTTATCAATAGTCTAAACCCTACTGCATTTGTGTAATGATGTTTCAAGAAGATAAATCAACATAGTATTTTGCAATATTAAAATCAAAATCTGCTACTAGACAAGTACTTGAACTTTATACTAACAATATTTTTGCAGTCTAATTTTGTATAGTAATGCCTTTAAAAAGCTTTGGTGCAAGCAACTGTAACTAAGAAAATCTAAACCACATCAGTGCGTTTAAACATTGTTATGTGGTCCATTTTAAAGCTGTTTAGACCCTAAAAAGATACCATATTATTCGATAAAAAACGGTTTTGTTATATGTTATTTCTATGTATAGTTTGCATTTTATATAATTATTCCTCTGAAGGATATTGTAGATAAATTTTATATCTTTTTTTTTGTCAAACATAATTCATATATCAATGATTGCCCTTATATTAGTACAGAGTATATCATGATGTACTGTGCAGTAAAATTTTTTTCTGTACAATAAAAACAGAATAAAGTAATTAATCAGTTCAAAAGACATATTTGTTATTCTATAAATATTTTTTAATATATAATTTTAACAAAACGTGCCTATTAGTAGTAGCTGCAGTTTAAAAACAAAAAAAAATTACATAAAAAATATACGTTGCATTTTTAAAAACTGATAAATATATTTCATGTAAATATAAATTCAAACGCTTATTAATTAAGCAGTATGGGAGTCCGGGTCCGTAAAATATCCCGAAGAGTCATATACTTACGTTTTCTGCAATGTAGAAATCCCGAGATTAGAGTTCTAAAAAGGGTACTTGGTCAGATAACCTAGATGTTTATAATTTTTTATACTGAAATTGACGCTTAAGCATTGAATGGTTCTTCCCTTTTTTTATCTTAAATGTTCACATAAAATACAACGTTTTTACTGTAGAAAATACATGAAAAATAATGCAAAAAAATATAAATTCTAGTGGATGTTAGAAAAGAACTAACAACACAGATTTTTTAGTAGAAAAAAAAGTTGGTTTAGTCACAAAGCCACTTTACAAAATCTATGACCTTAGATTTGACCCTTTTTTTAAAGTCATTAGATAGAAAACCAAATATTGATTTTTTTGTATTAATACACTAACCTTTAGTCCTGGTTCATTTAGAAAATCGCTTATTCTAAATACTATAAACACGCGTCACAGTAAAACGATCTTTTGCATTTTTTTAAATGTATTTTTCGTAACAAAGAGGATCTTAAAAGTTTGAAACTTTGGAAATGCTGTTTTAGTATAAATATCATTAATATACTATTTTTGGCGGCATTTATCAAATTTAAATGTATTTATGAATATCTCCTATATACAAAATACGCAAAATATTTATTATTAAGTTTTCTCATGGATTGTCGCTAATTTATCATGGTTTGTATGGCGGTAAAAACGCTTTAAAACGAGGCTATATATTATTCCGCGTATACTAGCCTTCATATCACTTCCTTGTCAACGAGAATTATATTTCATTACCCCCTATTCGCCTTTTTTTACTAAGCCCACTTATCACTGTAGCTTTGTATTACAACTTTTTTTATTATATATTGTCATTTATAAACCTCTTAATACTCAAAACAGCTTTTATGCATATTATTCGTATTTTATAAGTTTTTACATAACAGCTACTTAAAAGCTTTACTGACTGTTTCTGTTCAAAATAAGCATTTGCTTTAATTCAGCGCAATTACACATGCTTTTACTAGATAAATATATAAAACCTTTTTTATTTGTCTTTTTTCGTAAAGATACTTGTTTACTTGTGTATAACATAAAAAAGGTTCTCAACTGTATAAAGTACGATTATCTAGCGTTATATTTAGTTTCTTGCGGAGGTACTATTTTTAAATTTCAAATAGTCGTAATTAAGACTTAACGAGTTTTTTTTGTATTATATTTTTATTTACATTGCCAAATTTGTTCGTTGGCTTAAAAATGTATTTGTGTAATACATACATGAAAAAATTTAAAAAAATTCATATAAAAAAACTCTTAATTTAAAAAAATTTCGTATGTTGGGCAAAAACCAAAAAAAAAGCAAAACATAAAGAATATTATTTGAAAAATATTACGAAAATTATGTACTTTAAAACACTTGTAGGCGCAATACCCCATTGCCAGTAAAAAGCTATATATTCTGTTAATGATAGCACTTACTTGAAGAATTAATTTTTTTCATAAGTATAAGTGGTTGAAAAAGACTAGTTTTATGTCGAAAAAAAATCAGGCAAACCCATAGAAAAAAGGCAGTATGCTAGATTTGACCTTTGTAGTTGTATTATTTTATAAAACATACTTTGTAATCTTTTATCTATTATAATTAGACTTTTTTTACTCTTTTTATAAAAAAAGTCTAAACGCTGAAAAATTTTCTAAAAATGCTTGGAAGACAGTTTAATTACGGAAAAATTGCCAATTGATGCAGTATGATTTTGTAGGGCTCTTTGTTGATCTAAAATAAGATTTTGACCATCTTAGTTGCACAAGCAAAGTCAAGTAAAAAACAAAGGAGTTAAATCTTTAGGCGTTATTTTGATTTTTAAAAATTGATAACAAACGATAACATTATTCTTAATGTTTTTAAACAATAAATTTCTATCTATAGTTGTCTTTTTTTACAGATTTTCTAAAAAAAATTTTGTGATATTAAACTCAATGTACAGAAAAGTGATTGGAGAAAGTCGATAGCCACTATTCAATGTTCCCCCATAAATTATCAAGCCAGGGGGTATTCAGTGTTTTTTGTAAACGTTGGGCTTAAAAAACTTGTTTTCCGATGATTTAAAGTTTATAATTTTTTTTATAAAAATTTGTATTTATAATTTTTTTTCAGATTTTACAATGAAAAAAATTTCTGCACAAAAAAAGATACCCTCTAAGATTCAGGAGTAATAAATTTGTTGAAGGGGGGTACACCCCCCATACCCCCCTCGGTACGCGCCTGCCTCCAATAAATTTTTATAAAACACGCCACCACTCTGTAATAGTACCGTCCTTATTCAAAATTTTGTTTTTTTTTACGTTTTATGATCCAATCACATGCAAGTCAACCCCAAATCTAAAAATATATACTCATAAACATAATATTTTGCTATATTTATAAATTTTATGGGGTTGCATAATTCTTTAATAGTTAAATTGTTTTCTGTGGCATTTATACAGACGAAAATAGCAAAAACTAACGATGTATGTAAATTAATATGTTTATTTTGTCATAATTTCTAATAATTTATGCTGTCACGTTTTTCTATCGTCTAAAAAAAACAATTTGACGTTTTTTTATGTAGCAACTATATAAATCTATACGAAATATTTTATATACAAACAAAAGTTTTTTTGTGTATTTTCATGCGTTAAAACACGTCAAAATGTTATCAGGCGGTTTTAAAAGTCTTACCACTTTTTATTGTTGCAACGCTAAATTGTTTTTTACGTCGATGAAATTCTTATCGGTGTCTAAATATATAAATCGTTTTTACCTTTGTTTTGTTTTTGTGCTTTATATAGTGTAAATTGGAGTTTTTGCTGTATCAAACCACTAATTTTATGCCGAATTGTATTCTCGTCGTGCTTTTTTGTGTAAATTAGACAAAAAAAAACTTATATCAGGTAGTATATGAATTTTTTATCCAAAAGATACGAATTTGCTATCTACGTGTTTTTAAGTAGTGTTTTCATTTTTTTTGACTTATTTATCCGTGTTAATAACGATTTTAAGCGCATATTTATGCGTATATATACAGTAATTGGAAAGCTAAAAAAAGATCCAAAATTTTTTTGAAAAGTTTTTTACAAAGTTTTTTATGTGCAAATATACTTGTTTGATCTTGATGCCGTTATATGGTGGATCGTTTTTTTTACTAAATATTACGTTTTTTGCTTTTTTTATCATACAAATACAGCTCATTAAGAGCAAACACGAAAAATTGCGTTTTATAATATTATAAATCAATTCTTAAGGGGCTTTTTTAAATTATGAACTAAAATAACAAAAAAAATAACATCATGAAAACATATTATAAGAGCCGCAATAAAAAAAAAATTATGCAAAAATAAGTGGTTATAAAATTATATTGTAATGCTGTCGCGATCCGCAGAATGATCAACTCGCGTGTTGCGTCATTAAATAAGTTTTTTAACGGGCGGGTTGACGCGAAAACTCGTTTTTTGATTTTGCTATTTGATCAATTTTACGTCGAAGCTATTTTTTACGTTTAGTTTTTTCATACTTGCGCATTTATGATTTTTATACATTTTGCTTGATGAATATTAAAAAAAAAAAGCGAAACAAGTAAAAAAACCTGATAGTACATACGAATCTTACACTTAATTAAACATAATATATAAATCTGCATTTACTTTAGCAACTGTTTAGAATTGTTCTATTGGGAAATTTAGTAACTAAAAAAACAAAAGCAAGTAATTTTTGCAAAACTACTGTAAAACGAATAAAAAAAACTGCAAGATTTAGCGTGTAGCTAGTCGCTCATTTTTGCAAAAAAAAAAGTTTATTTTTAAGACGTTATAAATTGCGGGTTTTACTGCGTTGCTTTTTTTTGTAAATCAAACGTGTTTTAGTATTTATTGCTTTTTGTTATATACACTGCAAAACGGCAATAGTAATGGTCATAATAGGGTATACGTACGATTGAATTTTATGAATATAAAAACATTTAGTGCGTTTTTTGATTTATTAAGTTATGTTGGTAAGACTATTTATGAACTAAATTTCTTTTAAATCGATATATTTACTACATTTGTATAGCGGTTGCGCATATAAAATAGCTACCATTTGCTGTATTGCAACGCCTATATATCGGCACCCTTTTTTTACCGCAAAAATGATCTTTACCGCAAAATTTTTTATCCCTTAAAATGGAATATTATAAAATAGACAAAGTAGAAAAATCTCTTTAATATACTAGACTAGTATACCAAAGGTCGAAATATAAGAAATAAGTACGTTTTTTACGACAAATTTAAGTATTTTCTAATATCGTAAATAATGGGTGAATTATAAAAGATGTATTTAAAAAACCGTGTTTCTGCTTTTTGTAAGAAATTCTTCCCATGTGGTTACTGCTTTGCTCATAATAAGTGCAACATAACGATATAAACTTACCCTAAATTCTATTATATTAATAACATCAGGTACTTGTTCATCAATACTCCACTTTCACCAAATGATATAATTGAAAAAATGATGTAATAGTACGATAGTTTTGAACAATCATAGATGCCTAGTACATCCTGTTTTAAGACTTTGATACGAAAAATAAGAAAGGAATTAAATTCGCAACCGGTGACCGAGGATATAGAAATTTCAGATGAATATTTTATATGTGCGAGTAAAGAGTAAACAGTTTTACGTTTTGATACATGTGCGACGAAAATAAAACATTAATATTTTTTAATGAACTAAATACAATACATCTAGAATATTCTGAAGTCTGGTTTATAAGGTGTACATTCAGGATGTGTCCACATAAATTTTGACTAAGTATATATTATTCAGGGCTCAATAAAAACAAAAGTTGTAGTCTATAATGTCTGCTCTTTTAAAAACAAGGACAAACGCCCAAAAATTAAAATTGATTAATTTAATTAAAAATATAACAATCACAAAAACTAAACCGAATCATAACTAGTTTAAAAAAATAATGTTGTTGATGTGTCAGAGGTATTTCTGTATGTAGTTCTGCCGGGTTGTTTTTTCTACTTTGTTCTTTTTATTGTTCGAAACAAAATAGCTCATGATCTGTTTAGTCTGTATCAGACTGATATTATATAAAATAGGTTATTTAAAATATTTTAATGTATTCCATTTATTTCCGAAGAAAGATATAAGAATGATTTTAGCCTGCTTAAAACCCAAATGATTTTGAAGTGGCAAAAAACGGAAGGACTAGCAGATTTTCTCATATATTAGGCAAAGAATTTTATGCGTATAAAAAAACGTAAGAGATATGAGTATTTATTTTGAGATACATTTCAAATGCTCCAAAAAAGAATCCCTTTTTTTAATAATGAAGCAGAAGCCAAAAAAACAGGTTAAAATAGAATTTGATACTTCCTAACTTGCTTTGCTTTTATTTACGTTTAGAACTAGAACAAAAACACTTTTTGATACGTCAGACTATTGAAAGAAACATTCATCATTTTGTAAACCTGTTAGTAATGCAAGTGATACAAAAATCAAATTTGTATAGATCCGTGAACTACTAAGTAAAGAAAACAATGTTTTGTAGTAGCTTTATTACAAATATGGCAATTTATTGGGGCGTTGTTTTTCATAAAGATCGATTTTATGTTTGCGTTTGGTTTTTTATGGGTATGTAAAAATGTTTTGCGGTAAAAAACATTTTTTCGGTAAACCGCAATAGAGGGATATGTTATATACATTTACGTAGCTATTGCGCATATAAAACGTAATGCATTTTCTATTATTTTACGCTTTTATATCACAAAAGAAATTTACAAAAGTAAAAATCAACCATAAATATATTTAAATTTTGTTTTACACCGCTCATTATAAGACACATGCATATTAGTACCTAGAAGTGGTTTGTAATTTATTGTAAGGATTTGGTAAGATTAGGCCAAAATGAGTATTGTCTAGCGAGGCAACATGGTTGTATTCTTGCAAAATAAAATAAAATAAATAATAAGTATTTTTATTTTGTTGATTTTTCAATACTAACTTGTAAGTTTATATGTGAATAAAACACATATTATTCTAAAGATTGTTTAATTACCATAGAAAAATTTTTATATTACTAACAAAAACGTTCCCGCACATGAAAAAAAAATTATTATGACATTTAGAAATTTGCTACATAAATTCCTATAAGGTTAATACAGCAATCAATTTACAATAATTGTAAGAAAATCGGTACAGTGTGCAATTGTTATAAGAAATTATAAGATTTATTGATTAGTGGTGTCGTAGAACAAAGGCTGGGGTCAACGCAGCCCCAAAAAAACAGTCGTTAAGTAAAAATGGGGGGTTTATGTTTATAGAGTGATTTTAGTATAAATAGAGACTAGAGAAAACTTTAATTTGTCGTAAAATTTACAAAATTTTTGTTTATTAGCTACAAATTTCTTAAAAAAATATTAAGACAAAAATAAACTTGGTGACTTGCCTGTTTTTTTTGGTATAGCCCCTGAAAATAATTTTTAATAATTTTAAATTAAAATTTGTAATTGAAGGCGATGTATATATAAAACCTAAGTGGATCAAATATTTTAAATCATTTAGAAGCGTTTTTTTGTAACCTAATAGCTTTCAAATTTACAATCACAGTAAATTTTCGCCATATCCCAACTGGGTTGTATTGAATAAAAGCGAAAACGGTGTGTCAAACAATATTATTGTACAGAAAAAGTGTAAAAAATAACGTTAAAAGAATTTGCCTCAAAAAAATTGTTGAAGTATAAAAAGATTAAATTTTTACCCCAAAGCGTTATTGCTTTTTTTATAAACGTTCGTTATATTATATAATACACCTAGAAGAAATATTTATATTAAGTGGTTCGTTATCTATAAAACTAGTATTCCGTACAGTACATACATATTAAGGAACGAAAATTTCTTATAGTAAATTATAGTAGATAAACTTTTGCTTTTGTAGAATAAACTACTTTTAAAGTGCAAAAACATGCTAAGTTTTATTCTTGACGTTTTCGAATTTGCGGTCGAAAAAAGATATTTAGCAGATCGTAAACGAGGTACATGTTAAGAATTTGAAGATCTGCACCAAGTTTTCTTAAAGCATTTTTGTATTTATTTGTTTCAACGTGTCGCAAACGCCAATTTTTTTTTATAATTTGGAATGCAAAATATTTTATGTTATTGTTTTAATTGTTTTAACTGGCGCTGTTGAAAAAATTAAAAAAAAAATTATCGAAAAAATAATCTTCGTTAATATGGTATACCTCCCTTAAAGGTAAAAAAACATGTATTAAGCAAGTATTTACACTAAAAGTATACGCAAATAGATTATAATTGTACTTAATTATTTACACGCATGATAAACTTGATTGATACACTGCACTATGTCCTGTTACGACGTTACCGAGCCATTTTTAAACTTTCAAGACAATGTAATGTAGAACTGTCAGGAATATTGCCCCTAAAGGAGAGCTAGTTTTAACTCAGGTAACTAAAAAACGCATGCTAGAGCTGATATTAATACATAAAAAAAGATAACCAATAATCGCGTATAAATTTCCGGCGTTTATTTTTTTAATGATGTGTGATAGTATTCCTGCAACAAAATAAAATAAATGGGGCTAATATATTTTGAACTGAAACATGTCACACTATCTATCTAAACAGTACCGGAATACTTTTTTTGTTCTAATTAAACATTTTGTTGTATAAATCAATAAAAAATGTATAATATTAAATCAACTACATATTATTTTGATAAGGTCAGGCGCTCTATTTTTTTGTTTGCAACATTGTAAATATTAATCGTTGTTCGCTACCTGTATTATTATAAGTTTTTAAATTAATAATTTGTAAATTAATCACTGGTCTATTTATACGAACTCATAAAAAATAAAAAAATAATACAAAATAATTTGTAAATCTAGTAAAACTTACTAATATGGCGTTTTATACCAGCATGTCATTTTGACATCCATTTTAGTAGTTATTATGCGCAAAATGCAAAGTTTCAACGTTACATTAGTTGACTTATAATACAATTATATAAAGAAATTCCAGTCGACTAAAAGCTGGTGTGCGAAAAAAAGACGAAAACAAGGGTGACGAAGTTACATATATAATAACAAAAATATTAAGTTTGCGGGAATCAAAATGTTTGTATCAAAGACCGTTTTTTTGACGCCTTCTTGTGAGTATAGATAATGTCTTGTAAAAAACTTACGGGTATTACAATACAAATTTTTTTTTTATTTTGCTACTGCAAAATATATCCTTTTTGGCTGAAAGCCTATCATTTTGTTACAAAACAGCATAATTTTAAAAAAAAAAAACTAGAAAAAAACAACTATGCAAGCATACACAAAACAGAACAAGGTGAATGCACGGCTGATATAAAATGGCAAGCTCAGTGTGTTTTCTTTAAAAAAGATTCCTTGCTGGTATAGAACAAAACGTATAAAAAATTAAAATTTGTGGCAACTCGTTTTTTATACAAAAGCTTTACTATACGGGTTATTGGGTTTTTCTATATTATTTGGGTTGTTAAACGTTTTTTTGTTGTTACGTATGCGTATGCAGAATTACATATGCAACTTACAAACCTCGTTCAATCATGATTTATACATCTACTAATTCTAAATAAATTTCGGATATAAAAATAACCATATTTATGTGATGCAAACATAATATAACATATACAAATATTTGCCTACTTAGATATTACGAAATTGTTTTGCCGACTCACTGCACTGGTACATAGTAATAAATAACAATTAAAATACATAACGGTAATTTAATTATGTTTTTTCAGTGCAAAAATCATGCTTTTTTATTATGGTGTTCACTACTAAAATAGTGCCTACACACAGCCAAATACAATTTAGCGTAATTAGGACCGTCGCGTTATAATTGCTGCAGCGAACAATGTTGAATATTCATTGCATTGTGTACAAAAAAAGTCTTCGATTTAATCTAACAAGGTTCTTTTTTGTACCGCATCTTTATCTTTTATTGTAGGCACATGCATTACTTAATTTCTGGTTTTTTTTTATAGTTATAATGCATTGCTTAACGTTCTTAGAAATATATCGATAAAGACTCGGTAAGTTTTTGGTTTTCTTTCTTTCGAGATAATCATTAAAGAAAGTTTTCTTTCGTAAATAAATTGGAAAATTACACTAGGAAGTAAACTACAGATTTTTTAAAAATGCATCGTATCTGTTTTTTAGGTTTTATTTTGATTTTAAAGCGCCATAAAAGAGAATAAACTGGATTTAAGTAAAAAACAACATGTTATAAATGCATGAAATTTTGAGCTGTAAAACTGCCAAAAAAATGCCATTAAGTAAAAAGAGGTTATGTATGTATATATATGTGTGTTCTATGCACACCCCATAGTAAAAAAATGACAGTTAATTATTTATAGTTACAAAAAAATGGATTGCGTATGCTTTGACAACTAGTTGTAAGCCGTATATGACCTGTATATGATAACCTTTGTTTCATGCTTTTTGACATTGTGATGATTTTGTATTATCGTTTAATTGTCTAGCTTGTTTTACAAATATTAAATGCAACGATCTACCAGGCATTAAACGTAAAACGTAGAACAATCCTTTGTTTATGTATAATTGCAAGCTCTTGCAAAATCACACTTCTTTTGCGAAAGTACACTATAACATTTTTTTGAACGACATCTATGTGGGATTTTTTCTAAAATTATGTTTGTAGATGTAAATTAATGAAATACAAATATAAGCAACAAAATAATGCAGATATGTTGTAGTTACGTGTTTATATTTTTTAATACATTAATGATGACAAGAAATCATTTGCATTTACTGTACTTTTATAATATATCAGATCTTTTTTTTTTTAGGTATTATCTAATTTAGTGTTATTTTTTTTGAATTATTTTATGCTTAAAAAAAGTAAGTCACTTGAATAGTTGGCTAAAGAAACAGCTCTTTTGAGTTTTTTTGTAGTTGTTGTCACTATAAAACCTTAAAAATTGTTTGCCTCAACAACTGAATTTTTGTATTGCAAGTAAAATAAAAACACTGCATTTTTATTTTCCATGCAAAATCTATATATTCATTTTGTTTTTTTTATCTATTTTGTATTGAACAACAATCAATACCAAAAAGTTATAGCAATATATAGTAAGCGAAATTCTAAAATGTTATCAAACACAGTCGTTATACCTGTACCGCGCAAAACCAAGTACAGTTGGTTTTGCGCATAGTTAACAGGAAGTATCAGTAAGAATAAATGTATAAATCTGACGAGCCAATGAAACACTGCAGTTTATAACCCTCTTTTAAGGGGCAAGAAACTTGTGCGCCAACCTAAAGGGTTAGAAAAACGTTAAGTTAGGTATTTTGATAGTTAAATACATAGGAACTTTTTAAAGATATATTAAACTATTAATCTCATCAAAAAATGGTTTTTTATTTTGTTTTTTATTAGGTTTAATTTTAAGATAGTTTTAGTACGGTTACATGTGTTACGAGGGTTTTCGGGCTCGGTTGTAGATTCAAAGATGTATTAATATTATTACTTTTCAATTGCATCGATCATGTATTTATGCATAAATATCAAATGAACTTACTACTTTAGGCATATTTTTGATCCTTTTAAAATGAAAAAAGGTATGGTGGCCACTACTATTGTAAGCACACTAAAAACAAGCAATTTACTGTCAAGGTTGGCCTTGTAAAAAAATAAATTTATTGTTTACTTGGTAAACATGAAAGCAATTTATACTTTGTAGATTAAAGCCTTTATTTTTAAAATACCCCTATTTCCAATTATGCGCTTTTCCTTCTAAAACAATTATGCGCGATGCATATATTTTTCCCCAAAGATTTGGATCATGCCAAAATAAAGTAAAACAGTGCAGTACAGGTATACCTACATTTAGTGGACATGTTTGGCGCATTCTGTACAATGGGTTACGGCTGTTTTTTGCATTAGATATTAACAGAAGTATAACTTAAATATAAATACAGAGTTTTAAATATGAGACTTGCCTTTTTATTCCTTTCGACTTCTTGCAAATTAAAAATACTCTTTTAAACTATTTATTCTGTTATTTCTACAATACATGTGTCCCATAACGTCAGACATGCCTGCCTCGTTGTCCTATACATGCTTTGGTACGTATAAACGTATGAATGTGACATAATCGGCACAGTAATGTAGTTTTTATAGTCTCTTAAAAGTTTAACTAATATCAAATATTACAAATTTTTGTAAATAGCGCGTATTAGCGCTGTACTTTATCAAGGATACAGTACCCTGTAAATCCTGCTGAATTATACTGTTTTTTTTTGTAGAATTTAAAGATGAAAAGTGCATACCATGTTTAAAACCAATATTTTCTCTTGAGAATGTTGGAAATTTTTTTGTGCTTATAACTTACTTCATAGGCACTTAATAAGCATTTAAAGTAAAAAAAAATCTACATAATCGCAAAAAGAAAAGACGGTTGAGTGCTAAATTACCCGAAACCCAAAAACTCAAAAATCAAATTTTGGGTGGTAAATTTTGAGAAGTAAAAATACAAAGTTTTTGTTCTATGAATTGAAAAAACATAATCTTATTTTTAAAACAAGTTCAGGCAATAAGATACAAAAAAAAATGATATTATAAAAATCTATAAATATGATTTCTAAAGTTTATTCGTTTAAATGGTATGTTTAATTACATGTGCACCATATAAAATATCGATTTTGCGCATCTTTCGATTGCTGTAAAAAACCCAAAAACTAAGCAGCTTGTTATCTTGTACTACGTTTACCATTTAATTTCTTTTTTTCCCACCATTTATAAATATCACACATTCCTCATCATTATTAATATTTGTCCCTTTTTTGTCAACAAGGCCGGGAAGCGCTATTTGCGCTCAGATTATTGTACGATTCAGCTTCTAGTATCAGCATTCTGCTGAGTTAAACGGCATAACGCTTTTTAAAAAAAAGTGGTTCCTCACTGTAACTGCAAAAAACGACCTGGCATTGCAGAGTCAAGTCCTGTGCACATATTACAAATAATTCTTATACTCGTGTGTCAAAACTATTTTATAGTTTTGCAATTAAATATCAACAATAGTCTATTGTTACAACTGGGACTAGTGGTAGCGCAGATATAAGTTTATATTAATTATAACAACCCTGGTTTATATAAAATAATTCGTTCAATTCAATACTTCAAAGTTGTTTTAAATAGCCAGTTCATAATTGAAAAACAACCCTGTATATAAAAAATGAAAATTTTCTCTAAAAGCATCAAACACGGCTTACTTATTATAAATTTGTATTGTATCTGCGTGCAAGAAAATTTTATATGCGTATAACTGGCGCATAATAATGCGGAAAATCTTTGTAAAAAATCTTTTCTTTTTTCTGGTCCTAAAATATAAATTATCGGTTGTATATTGGGCATTAAGTTTCCTAGTGTAAAATAAAAATGCTTGAATTCAGTTAAAAGACATATAAACAAGCCACAACACACTATCTTAGTAGTATATTTTATTGTAGGTCTTCTTTTTTATATTCCTTCAGAGGCGTAGACAGGATTTTTTATTTGTGGGGGCTTATAATAAAAAAGGGGAAAAAAATTTCGTAAATTATACGATCAAAAAAATACTTCTTTATGTTTATAAAAAAAATTATTAAGGGTGTGGGTATGCTCAATTTTTTTGGCTTGAAATTTAGACCCCCACTAAATTCCGGCGTACAAAACTTCCGGAGGGCAGTGTTTGCCCCCTCTTTCTGTACCATCTCTTGCTACTCCTCTGATTTACAATTAGCATAATATTCTTCGACCTATTTCTGAAAAGATAAACATTTTCTGCATTATGCTGCAAAATTATCTCGGGGCGTATATCTTCTGCGTTCAATATCACCTGGTTTGGATTTGCCAAATTTTTTTTACTTACGAATATTGCTCTTCATAACGTCGCAAAAAGAGATTTTGCAATTTCGTTTTTTATTCTAAGCATAGAAGATACTTGTCTCATTAACACCGCTCTATTGTATATTTTTTGCAGGTCGTAAGCTTGAGCTCACAATTATTTGCGTAAATTCTTGCATAGACTTTATCTTCAATATTTCCGCGATGTGATTTGGATTGTTGTTTGGGTGTCCGATTTAAATAGTATTGCTGTATGCAGTTTATAGCTGCGTTATAAAATTAAGAAAAATATTCGTCAATATTTTATGCATATATCTTCCTTAAGTATGTAACCTTTACAAATAATATTTGTAAATCGGGATCATTAATCCTTTCTGACTTTTGATGCGGCTAAATTGTATATTTTAAAAGGGGCAAAATTTTTGTATCTATTTTGGGATTAGGTATTTAAGGATTGGGTATTTTGAGACTGGGTATTAAAAGACCCTACACAGCAAGATCAACGAATATTTAATTCTGGAAAAGGACACTGTATAAACGGGTCTATACGATCAAGGGGAAAAGTATATCCTGGGTATCTTTGTGTGACTAAAGCATTGTAGTTTAAATGCAAAATTTGCAGTGGAGTTGCGGATTAAGATGCATGTATGGCAGATAGTCTAGACAGACGAAGAGAAATACCAGGAGGTGAACATCTAAAAAATGAAAATCAAAATAAATTTATTAGTATTAAAATATTCAGATAGAAATAAAAGAACAAATCAGTTTTATAATATAGGGGTACTATTTTTAAGGAACAGAACAAGAATGGAAAAAGTTAAATGGAATGAACTTTTATAGTAATCATTTTCCTAGTGACACTTAACAAAGGCGTATCTCTAGATACACTAGGGGGCGCCTAATTACAGGGTTTGTAGTCTGGGGCAAAGAAAAACTAAGCGGGAAAAGCATGCAGTAAAAAGTTTCTAGTGAAATTCAATAGATAAGCAATTTCTTAGTAAACCCTTGACATACTATTATCATATGTGAATTTGATTTAAATCTCTATGAACTGTAATCTTCGCAATCTAAATTTCTTTGATAAAAGATTTGAAACCTGCAGCCTTTTGTTTTCAAAAAAATACTCCTTAAAAAACTTTTTTTTAATTTATTTTTTTTAGTAGTTCTTTCCAGACTAGGACCCCTTTAATCAAGCGCGCATTAAAATCTAAAAAAATCCAATTATAGATTTTTGACTGTACATACAAATATATTTAGTAATTTTTCAGCAAATATTGAAGCTAACTAGTTTAAAAATTCTATACTATAACAATATACTAATTTTACTTGTATTTTTTTTATGATAGAAAATCTCTGGTATACTTTTATAATACTAACAGTTGTAAATTTCTTGGGTCGAAGCTATTTCATAAATCGTGGCCACCATAGGCTTAATTTTAGAAAGCTTGTACTATAGTCAGCCAGTTTATACTTTTTCGTAAATATTTACGTGCCAATAAGCATGGATTAAAAAATATACAATGATTAGCTATCTGTAGATAACGTAGGAGTCTACTTTTTTTACCCGGTTTTATTTTTATATACATATCCAATTTATTTTCTTGGTTCTAATTTAGTGTAATCGACTTAAAGTATTAAAATATGTGTGGATTTCAAGGTGGAAGTAATCATGTTGCTACTAGAAAGGGTTAACTCACTTAAAATTGTACTTATTACATCATGTTCATCATCGCCATTTGCAAACTTTAAATGCTTAAACCTATGATGGAAAAATAGTGATTTTTTTATACTATCCAAAATAATTATATATGATTTCATATAAAACATGTTCAGATCGCACTTAACTTTAAAAGATGTTTGGGACTGTTCTTCATTGGATTGCATAATGTTACGGTGTAAAGGCGAAGTTAACAAAATATTCGTAAGATTCAGGATGAAACAATCATTACCCTACCGATACCAAAAGTCGTGTTGCAAAGGGCAAAAAATTTTTATTACTAAATCTGCAATTTCATATCATCATCATTAACGCCTTTGAAAATATTTATGTTCATTTTTTCTTTTAGCGCTGCAAATTTATTTTTTTGTAACGAATCTTAAAAGCATATAACGTGTCATTTTTTTGTAAAATTTGCCGTCTTATATGACTGAGTGCTTTTGGCAAATTAATATCTCTTGTTGTTTTGGCAGAAAAAAGGTTGCAGATGTACTATGTCTGAAGAATCCAATTATTCCCCTATTTTCTTTCAATAAATGAGAAATGTTTTTCATTTGTAACGCATGGAAAACAAACAATGCTTAGAATGTGCAAAGCATCCTATTGACGATATTATCACGTCTAATGCGGCCTTAACGATATTATGAGCGTTGTTGCAAGGATTTACAATAGTTTGTTCCTTATAGCATACTCCGTAAATAATTATCTTACTTTTTTTAGTAACTGTACAGAGGTATGCTTTTTGGATAAAGAACCAAGATTGAGCAAAGTCTATGGTATTTAAAAGTTAAAATAAAATAATAGTATGTGTTGTCCATAGAGTTAATAGCACTAGTTGATGCCCATGTTTAGGTGTAATTATCACATTTTTGCAAGTAAAATCCCCTTTTACATTTTAATTTTGCTTAGGTATAAAATTTTGCTATTATTGTATTCGTGAATACGGTCGTTCAACCATGCGTAAACATACATTCTGACACTGCAAAAGAGCCTGTCCGTATGTACTTTCAGGAGTTCAAAGCGATAAACCCGCTAGAAAATATAAAGATAAAAAGGTACTTACAAGCCTTATCAACAACGATTTTATATTTTTTTGACGACCAAGAGCAGAAGTTATTCTTTTAAATATGTCTTAGCATAATCGTGGTCTAACCTACGCAACCTGCTTTTGCGTCGCATATCTTACATATACAAAGCGTATCTAAGAATATGTAAGTCAAATACTGCAAAACATGCTTTTTTTTGTACAGCTTGTATTTTGTTCATTTATAATTTGACATTGAATTTATAAAATGAGGATAAAATATATTGAGCGCGTATATAGCAGCATATTTAATAACATTTTTAAGCGCCATTTAGGAACGCTCTCCAATTTTTTCTGACTTTATTTTATATTTCTGAAAAATACAAAAAAATTTGAACACGAACCATTGCAAAACATTTCATTAGAGTTCATTAAAGTATTTTTGTATCTAGTTCATTTTTTGTTGCTTGCAGGGGTACTGTTCAATTATGTTTTTTGACAGTTTTTTGTAACGCAAACGGTGTCTACAATGGCATGGTTCCCTAGAAGAAAAAACATGGTTTATACCTTTATCTGTGTATATAATTATTTAAAAAGGCAAAGATAAATTGGCTTTATCACATACTAAAAAAAGTGGGCCATAACACGAGCAACTAGATTTGTAAACTAAGAAGAACTACATTATCTGCACGATAAGTATTTTACTATATACCATGTCTTTTATAGCGTGTTTTGCAAACTTTTATAACAAAATACATGTACAAACTCATATGAGAAAAAGCTTGCGCATTTGAGACGAAACTACATAACTTATGTACAAAAACAAACTACAAAAGTCTAAATTTTTTGGGCTGGTAATTTAATTACCGGTTTATTCCACAACTTTATAGCGCATGCAGCAATATATTAAATATGTATTACTGCAAAATTTGATTTACATGTATTTGCGTAATATTATAGCAGTAATTCTAAATTATGGATTGCTAAACTTTAGCATAAGAAAACTCGTTATCTTGCAATTTTAAGACACCGTGTCTTTTTCAAAAACAAAAAGGTAAAAAAAATGTTTAATAATAAAAAAGTCGTTAAGAATTGGTAATATGGATGCAAAAAGAACAAAAGTTCGCACAATCAATAAAAAAATTAAACAAAAACGGCAAAATTTTTTTGCCTTAAAAACTTATACTCCCATAAAAACTATACTAACTAAATAATATGTAAAACAAATATGGATAATTTGTTTTCTTAGTATATAATTTTTACCCTTAACAAAGTCCTTACTTTTTCAAAAATCAAACTAGGGTGTTTGCTCATATTAAGAATTTACAAGTGTTTTTGTTTCTGTTAAAAACAATAAATTCTGGTCGTCGGGGTGCGAGTTTATTCGTTACATATCAGTAAGAGTAAGTGTTTTGGTTGTATCATTCCGAAGCAAAAATGCGCACATTGTTAAGGTATCTCTACATATTAAGGTTACTAATAAACATTTGTTTTGTTTCTTGTTGTATTCGCTGCACATCCCATGTAGCAGCGTGACCTTGTATCCTAATTATGATTGTACTTTTTGTAAAGACTTGAAACGGTCTCGCCTACCTTTGGGTTACCGGCTTCAGTCAATCCTTATTTTTGCGACGATTCTGCTTGTAATGTATCTTAGTCGTTCTAGCAAGCTAGACAAATTACTGTCTGAATTTCTATATGCATGTAAAAAAAAGAATAAAACAAAAGAACCTGATAACTGCTTTTACCATGTAGGTGCAACACGCAGTATTTTAATCTTTGCTTTTGCCAAACACTGTTCTGTCGATACATGAAAGTTTTTTAAACAGCGCCATAACATCCCAGCATCAGGGAATTTTTTTCTTAATAAGATCAATTTAATTAAAATTTGTCATTTATTACAATCACTTGAGTTTCTTATTTTTTGCATGTTTTCTTAAAAGGCAGCAATAACCTAGGATGATTACATACACGTGCTATACAATCCCTTATATATAGGTTTTTTGTTTTATCTTTACTTTAAGTCCTTGAGGCTTTGATATGTTTTAAAATTAATTTTTTGATATAGATTTGTTAAGGAAATTAGGAAATTTCAACCAATCACCGTCGTGTCTTTCTTAAACGTCTTTTTTTTAGCTTGTAACATATATAAAGGAAAAACGCACTCGGTTTTGTGCTTATATTTTTATTAAGATATAACAGTTGATACTACCCTACACAATTTCATGTGTAAAAAATCTTTGTCTACGGGACGGGCAATTAACTAATCTTAAAATATATAAAAAGCAGAGAAAGCAAATTACAAAATAAAAACGGAATAAATAAAATAAAAACGAAAAAACACAAAAATAGATTAAATGATTGTTTATTTGAAATAATCACATCCACCATTACTGTAATGACTCAACAATTACTATGCCATTCGTTGCAACATAGATGCGCACAAAGAGCTACGCTACATAACTCACGATAAAATAAAGTCATTTTTCTTATTGTATCTTCTGACAATACTTACATCTCTTATATAAATTAACATGATATTTGCTTGAAAGACAACGGCTGTTTTCAGTTTTGCTTTCATTAAATTACTTCAATAAGGTTTTTATTGTATCATACGAATCCTTCATATGTTTTTTGATGCTTTCTGCTTAAATTTGGAATGTTGGTTGTGGGCTTTATCTGGTTTAGTAAAAAACTCCTGGTATAAACAATATGAAGTTCGTAAAAAAAGGTTAATTATCATTTTGTCAGCGGATAAATAAGTATTTTTTACTTGTTCTTGTATTAAATTGTGTGTGCAGTATCAGATCATACACATTAACACTCAGTATGTTTTTATTATAGTTGTTGCTTATCTCCGGCGTTTAAATTATCTTGATTGCTTACTTATTGCATTGTAATGTTAAGACAAAATTTATCTATATTGTAAAGACACAGTTTTTATGTCATAGCAAATCAACAATTTTTGTTTTTTTTTGATATGCAAAAAATCCTTTTTTTACATCTCCTTTTGGATTCGCTCTATAAATCATTAACTCTCATCTGTATTATTGCATCGTAAGGCAACAACGTTCTCATCAAAGCCTGCATTTTTCTACTTAACCTATAGGTGTTGTAATAATTGTCCATAAATAGCTAATCATTTGCATTGTTAATATTTTATATTGCAATTTTGCACGTATTTTTATAACCACGTACACTACCAATGTCTTTTGCAGCTTACGAACATAGGTTGTATGTCTGTTAGCAAGTATATTGAGTTCATCCCAACTTTAACCGGTCATTCTGGCATATATGTTGGAAAATTCTATCCCCCGAAGTTTACACACTCCCTTGTCAATTGATACGTGTTTACGTTTATGAATAATAATTTGAATAGCCAAATAAAAATATTTTGATAGTTATATATCTTGTTTCGACATCATTTTTCGAATTTTGATAATTTTTTTTCATTGAATTAAAAAAAAGTTTTTTTTTGTTGTAACTCTATATGAGAAAGTGTATTTTATACAGATTTTTGTCCCCAGCACAGTGGTTTGACCTGAACTCAATACATGTTAATCTCTGATGTAATGTAAATGCAAAAAAAAACAAATGTTACATTTGATTAACGATATACTTGGACTTTTACATAGTTTTTTATCGCCGTGTATTGTGTCGTGCAACATCCTGGTTTATTTTTAATATTGCGCCTACTTATACGCTTGCTTACTTGCTTTTCTGCAAAACGAAGATCTTTTGTCCATAATACCTATAAATTATATTTAGTGACTATGAAGGTGTACATTCCAATCTTTTTTTTGCCTAAAATTATGACTATTCAATATTTTACAAATTAATGCTCTATCCAATATCTTTTGTTTTGATCTTTCGATTAGATGTCCTCTTTGGTGTAAATGATGGATCTACCTCTGGTTGTGTTCTGGTCGTTAGAATAACACTGTTTATCATATGGGTATCTAAACAAACAGCAATTGCAAACTATAAATATTATATGAAAAAAAGTATGTTTAAATAAATTTTATGCGGCATTCAATTTTGTTTCTATGACAAAATTACAAGCAAATAAAATTT
>JAQFYM010002656.1:0-22362 GCA_034694785.1 Agrenia bidenticulata
GATAGTACAAATAAAAAGAAAAAAACAGGTAAACTGTTTTTTTTCAGTTCACATGTAGTTATTTTTCTACATCATAAAAAAATTAGTCAACCATAAACGTTTACGTATCAGTGCTAAATTCGTTTTAATCGACTAATGAAACAAAAAAGCGCAAATTAAATGCAATAAAACAAAAAAAGTGTTTTATAACAAAGGTTTTGATTTTTATTTTTTATACACACGATTATTTAGTGTAATGTTTTTTTCTGTTTTTGCACAAGATTAATTACATTAACAAAGAGTAAGCGCTATCTAGTAAAAAATACAATTCAAAAAGTTTTGTACTTTACTTTTTATGCAAAAAAGGCCTTTAAAATTGGCTATTTTTTACCCGATTTTTTTGCCAAGTTTTTTGTATCCAAAAAGACCAAATTGCCGATTTTTTGTAGGTTTAGTTATAATTATAGACATAATTCATAACAAGTCAATGTTCATGATGCAAAAAATGCAATATTTAGCTTGTAAGTATATAAAAAACGTCTATAATTTTTTCCTGCATACACAAGCATAATGAGTTTTTTTTTTGTATTGTTGAGGGTTAGTTCATGTTTAAAAAAGATCATATGTGAGTAAAAACATACAGAAACGTAAATGCTAAAAAACGTTACGTTTATATACAATAAAAATAAAACCAATCGTATTATAGCAGAAAATGCTTCGCATTAAAAATACAATATTTTTCTACTAATCTTGAATTGTTGGCTTTTAATATGCAAGTATAAAAAGCTGAAGGCCACTATTAGATAATAGATTACGTTTTATTTTCTTATAAGAATGTTATTTGATAACTTATAATCTTGGTACATATATACACATACGTTTGAGATAAATAAAAGGTCTTTATTAAACAAAAAAAAGCACTAGTTTCGTGGGTTTTAAAGCTTGTTTACTGTATATAATAAAATATATATAAACATTTTTAGTGCATTTTACATTCTTATAATATTTTTGTGCTTTTTGTTTTAAGTATTTAAACATACAATGATCTATTCATCTTAGTACATGCACATAAGTAGATGCGAAAAAAATGTTAAATAAACCTAAATGCACTTACAAGAGAAATAAAAAGTATTGTATAAAAAAAGATATATAACCTAGACAAACTATTGAAGAACGATACTTTTGTATTTTTACTTAAATTAAATTTATAAATTATAATTAACCTAGAAAGACAGATTTGTACCATATATGTAAAAAAGAACGTTTTTTGCAGTTTTTGAAAATATATTACTAGAGCAAAATATCAGCCGTAAACGAACCTTTAAAAACATTTTAATTACCAAGCTTTTCATCTATATAGTAGAAGCATCAGGAAAATCTAACCGGCATTTTTTTTCTACAGCCATAGCTGTTTTGTATATTCTATGTTTCAAGCAAAAAATTCGTACATATTTTATTTTTTAATCGCACGATCACATATCAAAAGATAAATGTTCAAAAGTTTTTGTGTATATTACAAGTATATTGACATGTTTTTATATACACCTTTATATAAAGATATGTCATACAATTAAGGGGTCGAAAATTACTTTTATTTATAGGGGTTGTTTCAGGTATGTGTGGGCCAGGCTAAGTTGTTTGTTGTATACGAAAACAGGCATACACGCGCTAGGCGTATTCAGTCCTTTTAATAAATGAAAATCTGTGATTTGCGTTATGAAGTAAAATATTTTTTTGTGCATATTTTACAATAATGATTTTTTTTTTTAGTACATGATATTTGACTTGATCTTTTTAGAAAACATAAAGGAGCAAATGTTTAACAAATGTCAAAATAGCCATTTATCACTATAATTACAAGTTATTTTTTTTGTATATAAAATAAGGGTCTAAAAAACATTACTAATTACAATAAGAAGTTACACGCTAACTGTTTGTATATTTTTACGCGTTTAATAACAAACAACATGCCTATTTTATTTTATTGCAAAAATGTTGCTCGTACAAAACTACTAAACAGAATTTTATGCAAATATGTACTGTTTTATATTATACGGCCTAATATATTTACATTCTTACGTTTATTGCGCAACACCTGCGACGTGTAAAGTATATGCAAATATATTTATACTAGTTGCATCAACTATTTATATTTTTTGGATGCACATATTTTTTAAACGTTAATTTTATTGTTTCTGAAAGCCTTTTTTTCTAACTATTCATAATTCAAATTACATTGTGTACATTTTTCACAACATTATATGCGCAAAATCGTATTATTATATGCCCAATAAACTTTTTGAAAAATAGCTTGAACTTGTTTTACCGTCAAATTTATGTAAGAAAAAAATTTCTGAGCCGGTAACATTAAGGTGCTTTAATTATTGTTAAAAACGTATATTGCTTGCCGAAATATTTTTTAACGGTAATATGTTAATTTTCGTTATGAAATATATTTCTTGTTTTTTTCTACCTAAAACTTGTAACGTTTTTTTGTTGGACCGTGTGTGACATATTATACAACATTTCTTGTTTTTATCGAGTTTAAAAATTTTAGTTTTTTTTTTTTATGACTTCTGTTGTACACAAAAATGAGGCATATTTTGTACATATACTATTTTTACGTTTACAAAAGTGATTATGTCGTTGTATTGGTCTGCGTTTATTAAAATTTACGGGCTTTTAATACTGCAACATCTGCAAAATAAAATATATACTATAAAATTAGACAAAAGCAAATGTTTTGTATCTAGTATATTTACAAATATTGAATTTATGATCAACTTTTTATGGGGAAATTTTGTTGTTTCAAAAATCCATTTTTACATCCGCTAATTTCTTACACTCTAAACAAAAGTAGGATGATTTATAAACTCGGGCTTAGCGTAGAATTTAGTCATTGCTTGAAAAACTGATAATTTGTAATATAACGTCAGAAAACAGCTAACAGAAAATAAACTTCAGTCGAAATAGATTCAAAGTAGATATACAATATTTATAACTACAATTGTTTTTTACGTATATCAAACATGTATTGTTGACAATGAATACTGTCTAATCGCAAAAATAAAATGTTTGACTTATTAATAAAAAACGCTGTCGAAACAAAATGTAACAAAAAGCAAAAACTCTGTGATTTTACTACGTTCGTTGTACGCATTGGTGACAGTTTAGTAATAAAAAAATTTATACTAAACAAAAGTTAAATGTAATTGTATACACATTTTTGTTCAGATCTGACCCGATATTTGTGTATATAAAACAATTTAGTTATGTATAAAAACTTTAATGTGCTATTAACAAAATTTTGTATAAACAAGGCGAAAGATTAATCTAAAGTAGAAGGCAAAAATAAGCAACGTTGCAACAAAAACAACTTCAAAGGAACATAAAAGAAATATTCGTCTGCAAAATTTAACCATATGTCAAAAAAAACTGGGAAACAAAAATTAACAGCTTTCAACTAAGAGAACGGTTTTTTTGTTATAATATACACTATGTATTCCCAAATTTTATATATATTGTATTGCAGTTACTACTTTCCATTTTGCTACAACGAAACATTTAAAAGATGGGACATATTATAACTGTGTAATATCAGTGCCTAGCAAACTTTGTTACAATTAGAAGGATTAAGCACTTTTTTCGAAAGTAATGCGTATGGTTCTTTAACATGAAATTACGGTAGAAATGTTGTAAAATGTTTTTTCATACACACAGACTTGACTATTACAAAAAAGAAAACGTATCTTACTCGATAAATCAACAGTCTATATTTTACTATGTCATAATAAAAAATACATATTTGGATATATTATAATAAATCGCAAATTATAAATATATTGGTAATAGAAAATTCATTTTTCAGTGATAAAACACGTTTTTGTAAATTTCACATATAAATAGGTATAAATTAAAAAATATCTAAGAAATTAAAATCTTTTTTTTCATAAGACATTTGTTATATTTATTGGTTTTACTAGATATTTTTTTGATGCATTAATTGTGCCATCGTTTTTTGTATAAAGTTTACTAAACTAATAGGTGTATAACAAAATGACGGCAAATAACTCTAGGGCTGATAAGCTAAAGCTACACACTTAAAGTATTTAAAGTGTTTTTTTCACTAATTATTTTAAGCTTTGCAAGCACCAAACTATTTATATAGACAAACGAGGAAACGAAGGCAAACATAATTCGAGAAACTTTGTTGCTGTTTTACATCAGCTACGAAAATGCAAAAAAACTGTAGAAGTTTGTTTCTAAGTTGTATATTTTCGCATTAAATGGTTATTATGTAATAATGTCTTACAAAAAAAAGCGAATAACAAACATACGCCAAAAACAAAGAATTGGTGTATGTTTTGACTTTATACTGATATTTAAAAGTTAATAATTTATATGCAAAATAGCATTAAATATACGTATAGTGTAATTTAAATGCAGTTTTTTTACAGGTAAAAAATGATTACTTCTTAGTCTTTTTTGCAAGATTTAATATATCTAAAAACACAATAAACTACACAAAGCTCGGTTGCGAGCATAAATCAGATTCTTACGCTAAAAACCATTTCTACGAAAAATTTATATTGCATCAAAACAACTTTTAAATTTTCTCATATAAGAACCTTATTATTTCCCTTTTAACTGTGTTAACTACGACCTTTATATAGTGTATCTTTTGTAATTGTTTTTTATGCGTTCTTTTATAGGAATAATCCTTAAATCATTTATTTGATTGGTTTTTTTACTTTAAATAAATACTACGTGTTATAGTAAGATAAAATGTAAAAAATATGCAAAACATTTTAACTAAAATGCACTAGTTTATATTTAGTTATAAAATTTGGTCAACAAGATCAATATACTGGCTTATGAATTTGTTGTTTATTTTTAAACTTTTTGTAATTTTAGTATGATAAAATAAAACGGCATTTAAAAATGTAACAAAATCAAATTGTGAAAAGAACAATCATAAAATATTTTTTAATCGAAAACATATTTCGGAATGCAAAGTACAGGTACAGTGATATTGCGTTAGAAATTTTACGTATAGATAAGTATTTTGACGAATCGTAATTCAAGTTAGCATTTTTACAATCGAATGAACCTTTTTGCAAATAATAAAAACTTTTCTAGCAACTAATATACTTTTCTTTACATAAAATATAATTTTTTTTTGGTAATTAATATTTATTTGCACTTAATTGCGATAAAATTGCTAGTTTTTCTTTACAATATAAAAATTTTTCTTTTTATACTTGTTTTTTTTTTTGTATTCTGCATTATTCTATCGTTGATGTTCCTATCAAGAAGACATGAAAATATATAAAAAATACAAGAAAAATTTTATAAAAAAATACATTAAACCATATTATTGAAATTGAAAAAAAAATTATGTTACATTTTTATTGATAAAAAAATTACAATCATTGCAAAAATATCATATATCTTACCAATGAAGTTTATATTGAGGGCAAAAAATGTTCACTTACTTGCAAAAATGAGTCACTTTATTTTTGAAACCCGGCGAATATTGCATATTGTAATGGTATATTATATTATATTTTATGTATTGTCGTGATGCAAGATCTGACATCAGAAATGATCATAAATTATTTTAAGATAAATAATAATTATTTTAGTATTTCCCTCTATACCTGATCTTACAAGTTTATAAAAAATGATAAATGTAGCAGGGACTGCACTGGAAGACAATTCAGAACATAATAACTACCTTATGAATAAATATAATATTAAAAATTACTATAAACAACAGTACTGTTAATTTGTGCTCAAATGGCACATACAATTATATAAGAAAAAGTACTGATAGCAACGGTGGACAATACACATATGCCATATAGCCAAATCGTAACCATTTACGTAAAAATTTACCGTATAGAATACAGACACTATGCTATCACAGCAGCATTTTTCTCTTGAGACACTTGATGATCCGCGGTCTGTTTAATTACAACAGAACTTTAGGATAGTAATGAAGTTATGTCAAAGAACAGATAAAACGGCTCAACAGATTATATATGACACTACGAACACAGATTATGCCCAATATTAGAGACTAAGAAAAGTGTTTGAACGATGTTAAATGCCTTGCTTGAAGATAAATTTAAGCCTGGTATGTTTTTTAATAGGGTTCGCCAACTTGCAAGTTACAGTAACTTAAGTGACAGTAAGTTACTGTAAGTTACAGTAACCTTGACATATAGTGTAACTTAAGTACCTTTAATCTGGATAAATATTACAATTTTTAAAAATTTTTCAAGTGATAAAGTCATAAAATATTTTTATATCTTTTATATAAATATACGCTGGCCTTAAAGTTTTTGGCTTTTTATTTTTTTTTAAAAAAAAGAACCTCTAATCGAATTTAAATCAGGAATATATATCTTCAAACAAATCCATGTTATGTATATTTAATTTGTTGAATTCTTATTTTGCATAAAGTTTATGGGGCGGTATTAAGTGCTTTTTGCCTCACTCAAAAAAGTTAAATTAATATAGAAATCTAAAAAAAGGAAAAAGATACATTTTTTTACGCTGGAAACTATAATATTTTTTTAAAACTACTTATCTATAATAATAAAAAAAAACATAATTACGTCAAAAAATATGTTATCTGCTGTAATATTAACAACGCATGCGTAGCGTAACCAAAGGCTCCGTTAGAAATTTGAAGCCCTATACAATTTTATTTTTTAGGGCCTTTTTTACGTGTCAAAAAAACAAAATTGGTATTCTTCTAAAAAATTTAAGGCATGTCTCTTTCGGCAAACCAACGTTTATGCATGCGCCCGTTTTTACAAATAGATCGACTTTTTTTTAATGTGAAATGTAGGTGTGATGATTCAGATGTGCATATAGTGTTCGTGTACATAACAGTTTAAAAACTTTGTGCACAAGAATGTACAATACAATAATCTGAGTAAAAGTAATTTTGAGCATAAATTTTCAGCAATAAAAAATCACGGTATATCTTTTTTATATTTTTTTTCCGTTAAAGATCAATTTTTATCATAATTTAGTTTCTTAACAAATACCATTGATTTTTTTTAACACGTTGTGCATAATAGGCATATAAAAAAATAAAATGACATGTTTTGTTGCAAAAAACTTGCTTTTTATTGTTTATTATACGACAAGCTCATTATTTACATATTCGAAAGGTCTTAATTGCTATATACTAAAATGTTGAAAGATAAAAACCACACATATGCAAATATTCAATCCCGCAAATACTTTCCAGCATGCTTTTTGTTAAACATAAAAGTTATAGGTTTTTTTATTTTAAAAGTCTTTATATTTCAAGTCTTAAAGTAAGCATCTAGATGTTTTTCTACTAAGTTAAGCTATACATGAAAAGTCTTTAGTCCTCGAGCGAAAAAAAGTCGTCTAATTGTAAAATATATATTTGCTGCCATATAGAACCATGAAAAAAGTAAAAATTTTTTATATACGATTGCTTGGGGATTTTGTTAGTATCTTATCTTATCACATTATATTTTTTTTGTAGGAAAAAAAATATTTGCTCACAAGAATTCAAAATAAAAACACACTAAATTAATATATTTGCTATAAAAATTTCCAATAATTTATGTGAAGGCTTTAGATCGTTTCTTTTTTTGGCAAAGATGGATGTATACCAACGGCCGTTTGTAAAAATATACATATTTTTTGTATTGTGTTTTTTAAAAGTAAAATATATATATAAAAATGTTTTTCTTCTATACAGTTAAAACTTTTTAACACATATATGCAACAAACTAAACTTCATGAATAAAAATGGTCAGCACATTTTTTTTTAAATTATTTGAGACACGCGATTATTAATATAAAACATTTTTTTTATAAGTGGTATACTTTATACATATTTTTTTGTAAATGGGGGTCCCCTCCGAATGGAGGCTCTGTAAATAGTGTTCACCTTACCCCCCCTCCTTTCAGCGCCCCCCTCTCGCGAAGCCTCTGACCGTATGTCTCGTAGTTGTATGAATTACATAATTCGTTTATATTTTGCGAACGGTACAATTATAAAAAACACGGATTAACGACAAAATGTTTACTGCTGTGATTTTTTATGCGATGCATCTTTTTGGCACCACGGCTCTATGTAAAAATTTTGGAGAAGCCCATAGTAGTCTTTACGATACAGTGAACTTATTATTAGCAGATTATACATACACAGTGTCCGTTATTTATAAAGCTGCCCAATACAGATGAGATGAGGTTTCCATCAAGTGTATATAGTTCACAAAGTAAGTTATATGGCAATAGCCTAGCAGTTGATGGATCTCATATCCATAATTGAAGCCCTTCGATATTATGCAAATTAAATAAAACGAAAAGGATAGTACTTAGCTGTCCATCAGCTAGTTGTTGACCCGCATTAATTAATTCGGGATATATTTGACGGCGATCTCGGTTTTTTCCGTGACGCGTATATTTTTTCAGCCTCAGGATAAAAAAAATATATGAAAAACAAAATACCCTCGGCATTTTTCGTGTAGTCCGATGCATTGTATCCGGCAAGCTCAACAATGGTAAATCCTTTTAGAGAAAGTTTTCTACTGATCAGGAAGTTCTTAATAACCAGTTGTCTTCCTAGAGAATGAGGGTTAGCTGTACAATTGGTCGTTTAGAAGGTCGTTTTAAGCGATTTGCATAAGCAGTAAAAAATAAGGAAAAGGCGAAATCTATTAATTAATATTACTGTAGTTGTATTCTGTAAAACATTATTGTGTTTTATATTGTTTTACGATTCAGAAGATAACTTTATTGAATATTTACATATAATTAATTTAAAGAGTCATAAAAAAAAATGTGACTTAAAAAGCCTTTTAATTATTTAATCCAGTTTTATTCAAGCGACATACTTCGGATCTATATGAACCGATTCCTTTTATATTGCTGTTGTACTAGTGCCATCGTCTGTAAAAGGCTGCTAAATTATATTATTCCTGTTTCTCATAGGTTCAAAACACTTTTTATCCTGTGTTCTTGCTCTTTTTCGTACCTACCTCGTATTTAGGAGTTGGTGTCCTTTTTACTATCAATAGTCACTCCACTGCACCCTCTGATATTGAGCTCAGCTGTAAGCAGTCAAGGACACACACGGGATATATGGTCGGGCTACTCAGTGTTTTTTAATTTGTAATCCGCATATTATACCCACTTAACCTTGCCTGCCCCACTTCATTTTGCAATTAATGCGTGTTTTTTACATTGCTTGCACAGGTAGTTATATTGAATTCGTGCCTCTGCATCGTGTCTAAAGAGGTGAAATTTACAAGGCATGTTCACTTTTCAATTTGCGGTCTGTCTTGCCTTTTCTCTTTCATTAGTACATTTGTCCAGCCATTTTGTTTCATTCTTAAGTCTTAAGAGACTTTTGAGCTCATACCTCTGTCATTTACTTTCATTCATTAAAACGGAAAAAATGAAAATAAAATACAAGAATAATCATGAATTTAAAATGCATATGCAATTTTTTAATTGTAGTGATGCAGTATGAGAATTATATATGCATTTTGAATATGCAAAAATCAAAGTGTTTCGGGCGACAATTAAAATATTTAAGAATATAATGCGTATAGAATTTTACTTATAAAATCAGGGCACATGCTTTTCAGCCGCAAAGTAACGAACATGCTCCTAGAGTAAATACGATCTAAATTGTGCAAAAATATAAAGGTAGGCGTACACCAGCCTATCTATGGCCCTACAACTGGTAATTTAAATATTTAAACGCTTTTAATATCATTTTATTCTATTTGCAAAAAACCAAGTGGACTTAGTTTTAAGACTTCAATTTGTAATTTTCTCTTCTTTTTCAACAATTATGAAGGACTTATTATCGAGACTTAACGGTAATGTAATAAAGTAAGTACAAAAAACATCTAGAAGAGAACAAATAAATAATTACGTGATGAGAAATGACAAAATCAAACTAAGTATAGGCAATTGCAAGCCCGGAAAAAATCTAAATGAACGATCTGTAACTAGAAGATGATGCAACAGGAAAAAATGTGAAGAAAAGCACATAACACAAAAATGAAGTATGAAGCAGCTACGATGCCATAGAGAGAAAATTTTTGCCGATGTATTTAAAACAAACTTAAAAACAGCAAACGCACTGATTCAGTTACTAATAAATAAGTAAGGGTGGAGAAAAAGCCCATAAAAAAAATACGCAATGTGTAAGACGCTGTATAGATTAGAGCGATATTATAAAACGTTATAGAAACTAGCATAACTGAGTTTTTGGCGCTTTTACAGTATATGGGGCGCCTAGTCTACTGGGTCCGAGTCTGGTTCTACATAAAATTAAGACGTAAAAATATGAAGTATCAACTAAAAAAGCAGATATATGATTAATTTTGATTGGAACTCATTTAATTATAAATTTGTGTAATGTAAAGCTACTGCTTTTACAATTATTTCCAACTTAGTCTTGTTAATTTAACTAAAAAAAAAGAATTACCTATCATTTAATTTATATTTTTGCCTTAAAAAAAGCATTTTCTATATATTTTTTGTTCCATTTGTCGCCCTAGACTAGGACCCCTTTTAGTTCAGGCGTTCATCTCTACCTTAGAAGCACCAAGTTTTATTAGGTTATCAAAAAGAAATGGAAAACACCAAACAAAAAGAAAAGAAGATGAACAAACACTTTGAAAACTGGCATATATCAATATGCATATAACGTCTAACAAATATAGTCCCAGAAAAATGGACTCAAAAAAACAAAATTAATCTGTAAGTTTTTTATTTAAATAAACAATAGCTTTTTTAAATAATAAGTAGCTTTTACATTTTTTTGTTTTTTACTAGGAGGTTTTGCTATTTTTCTCGCAAAACGCTTAAATTCTTTAAACCATAAGTCGAACTGTTTTGGATATCTTGTCAGGAGGGCACATTTAAATTACTTCGTAATTATAGTGTATCAATAGGGATATATGTTACCGGCCCCTGCATGCATATTTTTTGATACATAAAACGTATAATTCAGGACTTTAAAAAAGAATAATGTGCCATATGTTATGCCAGCTGGTACATTAATACAAAATTATGGTACAAATAGTACTGACAAGTACATTGATATTTATTGTTCTAACTTTATATTGCTTTTCAACTACAGTTAATGACTTATTTAATCGTTAAACAAACATTCTCTGGTAAGGTATAAAGCTTATGTAGGTCTTTTTTTTGTTGATGGTGAGAATGTGTTTTTTTTGTATTAGAATACAATGATCTTATACAGATACTATGAATGGTATAATCTAACAACACCTGTATTTATAGAACAAGATCTATGCTTCTGCATTACACAATAGCTGCATTTATGACTCTGCGGGGTCGGATGTCTACTTAGTATAATTTGCAATTGGGATCAGCAAATCTTTATACTGTCTAAAGTCGCATTTTGTTAATATGTATAGCATTAAACATCTATTTTATTTTTTTAACGTATTTTAAATACAATATCATTTACTTGAACAGTGTTAGCCCCGGTATTAAACATATCTAAATTTTGCGTTGTGATTTTAAAGATATATGAGCTGAGTAATGCCTTTGACAAGTAACAAGTACTAATTCAGGTGCAATCAGTCAGTTATTTTTTTATCCCTTTGTCTCTGTCACTAATAAATTAGGGCCCGGATTTTTGCGGAATTTTTTAAAAACCTACCATTGCCGGTAAAATTTCCCGGGTTTAAATGCCGGTATTTTTTAACATCTTTTTTACGTAGTTAATGGCGGTAAATCCCGACAAAATTTACTTAAATATAGTTGGTGCTACCGATAATTGAGATTTAAGTGATAATTGCGCTAACAATGCAAAAGACTGCATGTGAAAACAACAGAAATCATTTCAACGCATTGTTTTCAACAAAAAAAATTGTTCTATAAAAATATTGTAAAATAAATTAGTTGTTTACGATTCGTTTTTAAAAATCTTATTGGGGGTGCCATATTATACCTAATAGTAAAAAAAGTTATTGCCACGTATATTTTTTTTATATAGTAAAATTTCTAATTTCAATCTAGGTTTTCAACTTTTGAACCCTGCTTTAGGCAAATTAAATTACAATATAAAAAATATCATTTTTATACCAATATTAGTATAAGGTTATTCTTTGTATAGTTAAATTAATTTGTATGGTATTAAGTGTAATTGGAGTTTTTAAAGTATTTTAAATGCTGTTTATAGCGAGTAAAATATTTTTTTTTATAAAAAACATTAAAATAAAGTAACTGAACGACTAAATAACATTTTTATGACACTAAAATACAATTTTTAGTGCTTGGTGGCAAATTCCGGCTTTTGTCTAAAAACCTATACATTTCCGGGTGGTGCAAATTTTGCCGGCTACAACATTTGTTCTGGCTCTACGTACAATAAATTACACTGGGTGTTTTAATGTACAAAATTGTTAGGAATTATCACTATGGATCGTAATTATAAAAGTTCTTCGCTACAAGATGACATTTAAGTGCAACAGGGTATTTTTGGCATTTTGCCCATTGGCTGTTAGTAACTTTAGACAGATCAATTAGTTGAAAATGTTAAGTTATAATATATTATTATTTTTTTTTTTGGTTTAAGAATTGTGTTACACATTGCCAATTTAGGTAAAAATGTAAAAATGTACTTTTGTCATGTAATTTACCGCAGCAGACATAATTCATAACACTGTGTTTATAAATAAAAATTTGCAGCTGTATATTGTCATCATTTCCAGTCGAATAAAATGCACTTACGTTTTTAAAGATCATTTGATGCAACCGACAAGTTTAATATCGGTTGACAATGTTTTTACTCAAGTTTTAGTAATTGAGAAGGTTTTTGTTACATCTTTCACTATTGATTTTATTGGGAATTAAAAAAACCTACACGGTTTACTGTTACCAGTATATCTATCGAAAACACATGTATAAGTGTATTATATTTCATCGCTTAGAAAGGTTGCCTTTGAGCATTACGCTTCATCACGCAGTGACATTTTATTGTCTCGGTCAATACATTTAACCTAATGCCTCTTCTGATCCCTTTTTGCTGCTGAGAAATCTTTGTTGTATTTGTTTTTGACTTATGATTTTTATAAATGAAACCGTCAAAAGAAGTATATGTTGTACATAATTTTTTTTCCGCGATTGCTCGTCTGTTGAAAAGTGAATTTTTATATATACGCATTGCTTTCTGTGTTTATTATTTATGTAATATCAAGGGCATTAAAAAAATTGTAGAAAAAATAACAGCTCTGTATTATTTAAGTTAAAAACAGGAACATTAAAAAAAAACCTATTTTATACGATCGGTGACTTAGCCTGCAGAAATCCAATATTAAAAAGATACAATTAAATGAATAGTTAGATACACGGGCATACGGTTGTACGATTTTTTATTATCAAGAACCAAATCTTCTATAAAGATGGCCTTTACTGTTGCATTGTAGTGGCATCTTAAAATTCTATATGTATGAATTTTAATGCTCATTATAATTGCCAGTAAACGATATTTTCCTGAGCATCAATATAGCAGCTTTTTTTATCATATATACATACAGTATTTAGTAGCCTTTTCTATGTAGATCCACAATTTACCGCTTCCTGTATGTACAGAAGCACACATACTAAAAAAAAATGTATGTCGTCAATTTTCCTTTTAAAAAAAGTCTATGGGCGTGTCTTTCTTAATAACACGTGTTTAATGCAAACGTTTTTATAATGATAGTGCAATGCGCTTGTCAACAACAACAATCGTGCCTTTTTATACAATAAACAAAGTGTTAAAATTACTTTGCAATAAACCCACATGCCTGATATGTTTTTGCTGTTTTTTTCAACGATCAAAAACGCTTTTTATATACGCATTTGCAAAAAAGTGATCAATTTTATATTTTGTGTCGCTTTTAACGAGCTATAACGCTTTTAAAAAACGTTTATAAACACTCGTTGTGTTTTTAAACAGATGTGTCTTCTGTACAAAATAAAATTAATTTTGGGCAATTTTAAATGACGTAATAAACACATTTTTGCGAAGTATCCTCTTTTTTGTAAGTGCAATACTAAACGCCTATATAGATGTATATTATGTGTTCTTGGGAGACAACGCATAAATTAGAATAATATACAAGAAATTATAACAAGCAAAGTTATAAGTCATAAATACACATTCGGATTATAAAATGTCTAGGACTATGCAATACCATATATTTAGCGCTATTTTTTTTTTTGATCTTATTTCTCTTCTTATATAGAAGGGTAACAAAGAGACACTATGCTTAGTAAACAAATATTTTAAAAAAAGATTATTATAGACTGTAAAATTCCATAAATAAGTATATTTATAGCTACTTATGATCGTAAAAAGCTTTCAGATTGCATAACATAATTAGCATCAAAGGGCAAGGTATAGTCGCAAATGCAACTTAATACATAAAAAATGCAATTAATTCTTGTTTTTCGTACCTTATCATGTGTTATGTTCTCTGCCATGTTCCTTATGTCTACTACTGCAAATATAATTTTATTCTTATGTCATAAGAAAATAGCGATTTCTAAAAAGATAGTCTGTGTATGCAATCTTTTCTGCTTTTTTTGGCGACTCATTGGCAAGGCATTAAGCAATTTTTTAATTTCCTTTATAAAAAGACACGCAAAAAAGCAGATTATAAACAGTTAAAAAGTGGCGCAAAAACGACACGAAAAAAATGCTTTTTATAAACCATTGCGAAATTTAGCTAAAAAGACACACAAAAAGCGTGTAATAAACGGGCAAAAACGCTTCGAAAAGGTCATATGTGTTTTTCATAAAAACGTGTATGACCGTATGAACGTTTTTGAAAACCTGAAAAAGACGCGCCTTGAGTTTTTTTGGACTTTACGTTTAAATTATAGATACTGTATTTCACAAAATAAAAATTATTGACGTCTCTGTGGTGGTAGAAGAATCCCGTTCATTAAAAATTTTAAATGCTGCTTTTAAAAAGAACAAAAGTTTTATCACCCCATTAATTGTAACAGAATTTTATCCAATAAGTAATATATGTATTTTTTACATTTTTTTAGTATCTTTTACAGCAGTTTTTTTAACAACGCCTTTTTGAGCATGTCAAATACTATAAGACAGATGATCTTACATGCCAATATTATGATTTTTTAGCTTTTTAACCACTTCAAACTGTTAACTACGCGAAAAGTACATATACGCATGTTACGACGTCTTTAGTAGATTCTAATTAGCTCTAAGTAGTTTTGTTCGTTTTTTTATAAGTATCCTCTTAACTTTTTTTTCTTCATTACTGTAAGGGTTTCTTATATTTAATGCTGTTATCATTATGCTTTTTCTTTTCTGCGTTTTTCATTTATCTTTTCATTATTTTTTGTATATGCGTAATCTTAAATTTTTCTTCGCTGCATAAATTCTATTCACTTTCAGTTTGGACTTTACAAAACGGTTTGCTGCTTGGCTGTTGACTTTTTATAAGGGCTCCTTGTTAATTTTCTATATACGAAATCACATATTGTATAATACTATGCATGGTGTATAGCGTAGTACTATTCATTATATATTTTTGTGCACATCTTATATAACTATTTCTACATAATTGTGCTTTAAAAACTTCTTGATATGTGGTCAATTCGTCTTAGTATTTGTTGGTATGCCAATAAATTTTTTAACTACTTTTGTCGGTATTCTTAGACGTTTCTTGTACAATATATGTGCAGAAATATATGTATATACTCATTCATGTATCTGTTAATGACTTGCCGCACAAGTATCAACTGTGCGTAACAGTGTAGTATATGTGATGTTTATAAAGGTTTATTTTACCTCTTTGTAGTTAGAATGCATTTTTATAATGTATTTGTGTGTTTATTAATAGTAGTTTTTTACAAATACGCCTCTGTATTACTATTGACCTTCAACTAGTTTTAAAATTTGCATTTTAATTGACAAAACCTTTCCAAAATTGCGTTTTCTACGCTATCTCTACAATTGTACCTGTACGTAGCATTTTTTAGCGTAGTAAATTTTTCTCGTTTCGTTTTTTTGTAGTCGCCTTTGCGTTTGATATATAATAAATATCAGTCTTTGGCTCTAAAATGATTTTACAATTTTTATTGACCCATTTTTGCTGCATTTTTACTTTTATACGTATTTCATACTGCATATGAAGTTTTTTATCTTATGAGTACAAACACCACTCTTCTTTTTTGACTCTCCATATAAAAAAGAAAATAAACTTTAAAATGCATAATCTGATCTTATAAAAATTAAAATTTTGTTTAGTGTTAAAAATAAAAAATATCGTTCACAATCAAACTTTAAACACAGAGTAATATTAAGCTGGGAGTCCTTAAAAGTAAAACTAGGTTTTCTTTATTTCTAATTTTAACTGTTATAATTGCAAACAACAAAAGACTGCTGCAAAGTATGTAATTACTGTATTTTGTATAGCAAAGTGTGTATATAATTTATAATGTCAGCAGAAAAATTACGAAGAAAACAACAAAGGCTGCAAAGGCGTTTATATAAAAATTTGTTAAGCCCCGTCGATTATACAGTAATAGTGATTTAGTTTCTCTTTTCCAATTAAGTACAAAGGGTATTTTTGAACAAAAAATTAAATAATTGTAGCGCTTTCGTTGCAGATAATAGTAATTATATTTATCATAGTGGGCTTTCTTGGCGTTTCTATAAGCTTTTTCTTGCCGTGTATTGTGAGTAATTTCATGTGCTTTGGCATCTAAGATATTATACTTCCAAAAATATAAAACATAAAAAAACTTGTATTTGCAAAAAATGTATTTTTTATAGTCAAAAAATATTAAGCCATTATAATGCAGCTGTAAACACTTTTAAAAGCCAAACAATTGTGTTGTATTTTTTTTTAGACTGTATTTTTTACCATTGTTGATATAAATATAAGCCTGTGGAGTACACGAAATTTTTGATCCAGGGGATGTCATGGTTTTGCAAAAAATTAGGGCTCAAAAACCTTGTTTTTCGATATTTCTTATCATTCTTATTCTTTTTAAAAACTCTAATTTACAATATTTTATTTAAGTTTTTACATTGAAAAAAAAATACCGCACAAAAAAGACCCTCTTAAAACATGGCGTAAAAATGTCTTGAAGAGATGCTACCCCCTCTTCCTGAATACGGTACTAAGAGAGTGTGTTGTTGATATTATGTGTCACAAACATGTGCAAATACGTGTTTTTACATAGGTTATAATTATTTAAAAATTTGCATAGTTTTAATTATTCATGAAAAAGTATTTCAAATACAAATGTATAAATTTTGTGGCATTTAAAGTTTAATTAGAAGTATCTCAATTTTTTTATAAAAAAAAAAAACTTGCCGTTAACACAAATACAAAGAAGCGTCTAGGATTTAACGAGAACTAATTTTGCGGTTTTGATTGGCAAAAACAAAACATAGGACATTTAAAACGTAGTAATCCGAGGTTCCAAGCGATGTTTACTATTGTTTTTTTCAAATTTTTTATTTAAAGAAATTTAGTAAACAAGATTTAAAAGATTTGTTTTATGTGCCAAGACTTAGATCTCAACTGATTTAATAACGAACTGAAGTGCTTCAATACGGTTTGCACTGCTAACCAGACAAAACTTAATTTTCTTTCATAAAACTTTTTTATAAAAAACAAAAAATTACGGAGTAATACAAAAGTATGATGACACGACTTAGCTTCATTCTGAACCAAACCTCGCTACAGTAATAATGCAAAAGTTCGGTATCAGTTTTGGTTCTACGTTCGATTATACGTATCAAATACTGTCAATTTTCCGTGGGTACATAAAAAAAACTAAAAAAGAATTAAACTACGTATAAAGCACCAAAACACGACTCATGAAAGACAGATCGTCTTTTCTTTCGAAAAAAAAAAACAAAGATATAATATTACTTATATTGTTTTGTGTTTATGTATGAAAAAACTAAAGGTTATTTTTAAACCTTATTTGTATAGAAAAAATAGTAAATCTTAAAATGAATAAGTTTATAATAAGCTTATCACATAAAAATGTAGCGTCATACTTGAAACCTTTGAAAACACCAACAACTGATATTACAAGTGTAAATATTCGAAATCCAGAAAGATTTGTATACCATAAAGTTAAAAAAGTTACTTAATCATTACAAAATTACAAAATATTATAATTAAAATCACTTTGATCACTGTCAAAAAATTGCATATAATATACCGGGTATATAACTAAAGTTTTTACATGGAAAGAAATTGCTTTTTTAAATTTTCTATAGATTGAAGATATTAAAAATTTTTGATTTTTGGTAATATCATTAACTGAAAAACAAGGCTGATCAAACTACTGTATTGATTATAAAATAAAAAAACAATTCTTTTGGACGAACAAAATATATTTTCATCGTAACAAAATTTAACCATGGAGTAAATGTAGTAGCGTAATAGGTATGAAATCGTTTGGTATTTAAAAATAATTATCTTGAAATAAAAAAAAGCTCCTTACCAGCATTATATAACAAGGAATGTGCATAGTGACATGACATAGCTAGTATATTTTACTGCAGCAACACCCACAGCGGCAGTGGCGTACCCAGAAAATTTTAAGCCAGGACTAGTCAGTGTTTTTTTTAAAAGGGTCTTAAAAACTTTGTTTCACATTGTTTTATAGTTTATAATTTATTTTTTAAAAACTTTGTATTAATTTTTTTTTACGGATTCTTAAAACGAAAAATTTTTCTGCTCAGAAAATAGACCCCCCCTGAATTCAGGCGCAAAAATCATTTCTAAAGAGGGAGCGCACCCATCCCTACCCCTAATGGTACGCGCCTGCATAGCGGGTTAGCGCAAAGAGGAAACATCAGCTAAAGTTATAACGACAATGTTTTATTGTTGAATGAGCAAAAAAGTAATGAACAACATGCTATGATGCCCGAGTTTCTACAAAAAACTTATCAAAATTTAAAGATGGAATATAAGTAAACGTCAACCGTAAAATACAACTATTTTTATATTTTACTTTTACATTGTATAATGTTATTCGTAAATAAGCAAACTATCTATGTTTTTATAATTTTTTACATAACACCATTTTAATAAAAATTACGTAAGAACGAAGATGCTATACATAACGCATCGCGTTCGTATATGTGACGAGTCGTTCACAAGCTTGATGCATTGTACACCGATTATATAGCTGATCTCAGAAAACTTGTAAGTATCTTTTAAACTAAGTTATGTTGTCAAGTATCTACTCTTTTGCCGTGTATTTGTTTTAATCTACATGATGCTTATGTAATTGTATTCCGACATGCATTCACTTAAACCTTTTTCATGTCAAGTTTTTAAAATTACTAATTAACTTTATCTAGTCATAAAGTACGACTTTGTTGTACGCAGTATATTTATACTCATAACAGCTGAGGCTCTGGCTGATATACAATAAAAAAACTTTGATCAGGACGACAACTTGTTTTATGAGATTATGTGAATGTAAATAACTGCGATGCCGCTGCAAGATATTTGCAAAAAAATACATTTATAAAGTATTAAATACTATAAAAATACTAAAATTTAACGAAATCGATATTTTTTTTCTAATCACCGATCATTCTTTTTACGGTCGAAATATAAAAAAATCTTGTTTAAAAAGCTGCGTTATTAATATGAAAACCCCTACGACCCGTACATAAGTTAATTGTTGTTGATATGCTTGAGAGTATTCTAAAACAGGCTTCGTAAACTATAAAAACCCCAACCGCCAGTATAAAACCTGCGTTTTACTTGTGAAAACATTCTATATAGGTTTGTATGTAAATGGTTGTTAAATTTGGACATAATTATAACTTTGCGTGTGTTCGGGTTTTGTAATAACAGAACAAAAACAATGACAAATAGCAAATGTTTACAAATTTATGCTTCTAAATAATAGATTAAAATGGCCAAAATATTTTTTAGCGAGGCGTTGTAGTACCTAAGCTGCTTTGTATGTAAGTATATGGCTTTCATAATGTACATGTATGTCTTTCTTAAATTGATTATCATGGACTATGTCCCAGCAATTGTTTGCACAAATTGCGAAAATACAATATTATTGTGTGTTTTTTTGACATGTAAATTACGTACATGAAAAGTACTGTTTTTATTGTCAATTAATGCGTCGTTAACACTTTTTAATCCCAAAAAACTATAAAAAAGCATACATTACATTTTAAAATTCTTTTTTTACACAGTACAAAAATATAAAAAATACAGATCCCGCGTAACACTGCAGTAGGTTGCTGGATTTAGGTTTACCCAAACGCGGTGGCGTAGACAGATTTTTTTTTGTCTTGGGTAAGTCAGTTTATCGTGTGAAATATTCAGTAAAATTGTGATTTTCATTAGAAAAAAGGTAACCGTTTTTTGTTAGAACATTTATTCAAATAATAAAAAATACAATTTTTTGTGAAAAAATGTTCTGCTCAAAAAAGGACCCCCCCTATATCACAGGCCTTATTTTTTCTCTCTAGGGAGTATGGGGATGCAGCCGTCCTAACTCTCCTGGCTATGCCAGTGTGCAAACCCTATCAAAAAAACATCACTAGCTTGTTATGCTTATTATGTTTATATATAAATGGTGTTGGACTTAACTAGCCGTTGACGAGTTGCAATTACTTTTAGCCATAGATACTGTATAAAACATTAAACATGCCTGGAAACGTAAATATATCTTAAAGACGCTTTTTCTTTTTTTTTTATCCTATAATTTTTTTAAAAAAAAAAAATCTACATATAAAGATCAGACAAATGAAGTATGCAAAACCAAATTTTTATAGAATACAAATTTCCTAGTAAATACATTTTACCTAAAAAAAGAGAGTATATTTAGTTGAAATCAACGATAAAAATGGTAAATCGCTGATTAAGCAAAGCGTGCGCATCTAATAGATAAAAATTGGCAATTTTACAACAAAAAAGTAATCGGCGAAAAAAAACGCAGAAATCGAAAAAAAAACATGACAAAATAGAAGATTAAAGAATAATGTAGAATAGGTAAAAAATGTGCTCATGCACTTAAAAAAAAACAAAAAATGCGTTCTATCAGAAAAATAAACCATTGAGATGCAGCGAGTTTATACGATGCTACAAAATATAAGGATATCACAGTGTAAAATAAATTAGTTTTTTTATAATTAACTAAAAAATTGTCTATAATATATTAAAATGATCAAATGGAAAAGGTTATACGCAAGTTAATGCGTTCGGCATGTATAAAAAATGGTAGACAACTCGAATTCGAGCAGTTGACCAAAACTCGCCTGCGGATATAAAAGAAAACTTACTTCGACGCGAGTCTTTATCTTCAAAAAACCACATAAAAAAACAAAATCGGTAGTGAAAATGGTATGATTACAGAATAAAAAATACTGCAATGTTCGTACTATACCTAACTAGATATTTAAGAACAAAATATTTAATTATTAAAAGAAGCAAAGATAAATACATTATGTCAAAAAAGGGTCGTATAATCATTAAATTTAATATCATGGCAGTTTATAGTCAATGTGTTAAAAAATACCCTATTTCGTGTCTTTAAATGAATTTTTACCACCAACTCTCTTTTATCATAAGATCAAAAGCGTAAAAAAAATTCGAAAAATGAAATGCAAGACATTAAATATGATAACAACAAATAAAAAAAAAATAAAAAGAAAAAAAGTGAAAAAAAAAAATACATACAGTAAAACCCCTCAAGATGGCAGCTATCCAATAATGTCTGCAACAAAAAAACAATAAGATATATAATTACTTTTCTAAAAAAACATAAATTCTACGTTTTTATTTTATCAAATGAAGCATATTCATTGATTTAAATTTAGATCAATTATTATAGATTACTTGCTTATATAGAGCGAAATTACAATCCAAAACACAAAAATATACAGTGATAACTTGTAAAAACGCTGTTAGACATGTACTTCATTAAGTATATGACAAAAGGCACATTATCTCTTATTTTTGTGAGAATGTCAATCAACAAGATATAGAATAAATAAATTGATTATATAGGAAAAATCATCTAGCTATCTCGATTAAGTACTAGAGACCTATTTCAAGTTAAACTTCTAACGAAAATATCTCTTGTAAGTTCTTTTTAATAAAAATTGTATTTGACTAACACTATATGTCATTCGTATTTTTTTGACCTAAATCACTTGTTGAACTTGCTTTTCTAATGTGAATAAAATTTAATCCGTTATATATAAGTTTCAAAACCAGCCTGCTTTGTTTTCTATTTGTTCTTCTTTACTGGGTTTGAAGTGATATAACAAGGCGAACCAAAAAGCATGAGAATTTTATTCTTTAAGAA
>JAQFYM010002657.1:0-22362 GCA_034694785.1 Agrenia bidenticulata
TTACATCTTTTTTACATATTTTTCGATATTTTATGACAAGATAAAAAATTAAATGCAACATACAAATGCGGCATATTTATGATTTAGATGCGTGTACAGTAATTTTTACTTTATTCCTATTCTGCCCTTATAAAGGACTTCATAAACGTCACTGTATAATTTTCACTATAGTAAACACATTTCAATACAGTGGCTCACTATATCGAATTTTATAAAAATACTCTATGTAGAGTTTTCTAGAAGTTCTTATCTAAAAAAGGACTAAATAACTGCAAGATGTAACAACGATGCAGAAAAATCAAAATTAAATTTTTACTATGGTGAAATATACTATAGTGTAAAAACTTGAAAATGCCCATAGAAGATATATTATATTGTTTCGTAAAAGAACAAGTTTAACATTTTATTTTGATTTGTATTGTGAGAAGATTCTCTTGTATTAATAATTTTTTTTGTTATGACATTAGTATTTGATTTGTTAGACTCTAGTTCAAGCATTTAAAATATGTCTTTTACAAAAAAAAATATAAATATAAATATATGCTAAAAATACTACGCATAATATGCAAAAAAAATAAAAAAAACAATTTTAGTATTTTGTTACACCTATTATTTAACGCGTCGTTATAAATCGCTTTTTATAATATAAATTTACAGGTTGAAATAAGTATAGCTAAACAAAGTAACTGCAAGCTAAAGTCAAAAAAAAGACGTGAATTTTTATTATAAAGAAAAAATAATTTGTTTACTTATTCCTTTCCCCCAACTTAAAAAAATATGTAAATATTTCTTTCGTATCAAAATGCTTAATTACTTTCACATGCGCTATTAGCTTCCCTTCTACTTGTATTTTGTTGCTAACTTAGCTATCAATTAAAATTATGTATATTAATTAATATTTTTCTTTACGTTTAAGATTTTCATATTATGTATAACCAGGGGTGGCACTCTAAATTTTTTTTAGGGGGGTGGGGGTCATAAAAAAATAAAAATTAGGTTGACACTATATTTAAGCTTAAAAGCGCAAAAAAAAATTTTAGAAAATTTTCTAGGGGGGGTCAGACCCCCCTTGACCCTCCCCCCCCCATGAGTGCCACCCCTGTGTATAACTATTTTAATTTAAATGTTTACCGTACCATATAATAAATTAATTTTGCAGCCGCGGTTTTTTTTACATTTTTGACACAAAGACTTGCAAACGTATTTTTTTTTTGATTTAAAAAAAAATCAAAGAGTATTTTTGTGTTATCTATTGTTGACAATAATATTGATATTTGACAATATATTATTGCAACAAAAAAATACCAATTCAATACTTAAATCACAGGCAAATATAGTATTTGATGCATATGATTTACAAAAATATTAACGTCTTGCGTTTATATTTGCTCATTGTGTCTAAGGGCGTATTCTGATTTTTTCATTTAGCAACTTTTTTTGAGCTTGGGATAATCTTTGCGCAACCCTTCCCCACTTCATTACACCATATAGTGCTATAATAATAAGTTTCTACTTTGAAATGAAACCATATGGTGTCATGATAAAAGATTTGTATATTGATGATAACACCATAAGTGTCATGACCCGTGATTAAAATCTAGAAAAGATTAAGGCATAATAAGGTAAAAAACGTAAATAATTAGTAGTATAAAGTATTAGGGTATAGTCTTATCGTTAAATTGTTCTTTAACATCCAGAAACCTGTAACTTCTATTTTTGCTTGAGCGGATGAGTAAAATACATCAATACGCAATTACATTACGTAAAAAAAATTGAACAAATAAATAAATGGAAGTTTAACAAAAATATTACTATGTTCATGTTTTTTTCATTCTCTTATTATTTTTTTAGTATGAATAAATACACGGGAAGATTTTTGTTGACACAAATTATTTGATTACATAAAAAAAAACGGATTAACATTCAATAAATTATTGTTTATAGTTATGTGAATAAATTGGCAGAAACTACTCTTCTTATTTAAACATCATCATAATCTAAAATAAATAACTTCAATTTGCGTAAAATGCATTATTGTGTCCCAGCTGAATTATGGAAAGTCTAATCATCCCAAATATGTGTTGTATTTTTTTAATATGGTTATCTTTTTCTTTTTTTGGATAGAATTCAACTAGACTTTTCATAAATCAAAATTGCTTCGTGAAAATCAAAAAATAAATAAAAAAAAACTTACTTATATAAAAAAGTGTTCTAAAAAGGGTATCAAAAAAATCATTGCAATTAATATTTGTAAACATGTTAATTATTTTAATTGATCTTTTAAAAAAGCAATTATTGTAATTGCTCTTTTTAAAAAAGCGATTTTTGTAATGCTATTTTGACTAAATAAATTATAAACGATAATAATTACTAATATATGATATACGTAACATATTCACCGTAATACGGATTATCATAAATGCATTTTTAACTATTCTTTAGACTGTTACAAAATAGTGCCTATAATGTTTATATTTAAAAAATAAAACTAAAATGGATTTATTATTTTTTGTTTAAGATTTTAAAAAATACCTTTATAATGTAAATTATATATCAATAGCTCAAAAATTTGTCCAATTTTGGTTAACTGCTAAGACAAATAAATTTATAAAATTTAAATTTAAAACTCAAAGAATTTGTCTTTTCAAGTTAAAATCAACTTTTTTTAGTCATTTAACACAAATAAAAATCGTTAACCGGGTTTTTTGTATTTTTTATAATACGATTATAATAAATACATTTTTTTCTACAATAAATTTATAGGGAACCAATTAACTGAACTTACAGTAAAGAAGGTGCATATAATATCACAAAAGAAAATTTATTTGATACTTTACTCTGATAAAAAAAGTATTTTATTTTGGGCTGTATTTTTTTGCAAGTACTATAAATATTAATTTCAATTTTATAAAATAGTAATTTTGATGTAAAATGACATAACTTCAATTATTGCAATTATTTTATAATTGTAAAGCCCAAGAATTAATTATTGCAACTTCACTTGATTTTTGATAATTGCATTTCAATTATTTTTTTTCGATTCCCTGTTTACAACCACATTTTTCTTGGAAAAAACAAATTATTACTTAAGCAAAGAAAAAAAAAAATAACCGCCCGAAAAAAGGTGTTTACTTGCATTAAGAAATAAACCGGCACCCGCCTTAAGATAAAAAAATAATTAAATTTGTAAGTAAGTGGATGGTAATTTTATTTTGTATTATCTGTCCTTTAAAAGTATATAAACGCTAACCAAAGAAGAACAAAATCCCAGAGGTATATAAAAATATATTTAATATGTAAATATGTTGTTATTGTTCAATATAATATATATATATATTATTGGCCGTAAAATTAAAAATACAAAGGAAGTGTTCCAGATACTAGGGATAAAATAAAAATATATTTCATACATTAGCTGTAACATCGGTGCTATAATAATAACTTATAAATACATTTAAATATAAACCGAGTACAAAAAGGATTACATTAACTATTTTTAAAGTATCTGTAAACAAAAGCATCAAAGAATATAAGCTGTTCAATTATAATAAAAACAGTAGCTATGTAACACAAAAACAAAAAAAGGTTTTGATGTAGAAAAATCTTTATATTTACATAAAAATTTTCATTATCATTTACGACCTTCGGAAGATATTTTGAAAATGGGTTTTAAAAAAATAGTTGTATAAAAATAAAAAGTTATTGTCACGCGCTGTGCCTGATGCCGTGCTGTGCCTGATACCTCAGGCCAAAAAACATGGTACAATAACAGAATATAAGGAATTCTTACAAGAAAAGGCAGCAAAAACAAAAAAAAGAGTAATAAAAATACGAAATTATTAAAAGCAGTTTTTTCCAAAGAAAAAAAATTTTAAAAAGCAAAAATCGAAAAATGACATTATTTCTCGCAATAACAAAATATTACTAGTAAAATACAAGATTAACATCTATAATACATATATTATGCATCATTTTTGTTTCTGCGTTACTCCGTTATATCATGGTGGTATCAGGCTCAGACAGGTATCAGGCACAGCGCATGACATTTAATATAGAATTTTTATATTATTAAATTTATAAAATTGTATATTTATTGAATTTTTCTAACTAAAAAACGCATTTTTTGCACAAATTAATAGCATTTTACATTGGTTTCTGACTTATAATTTTTATCTTGCGTAAAATTTACTTTTCATGAAGTTTAGCTTATAACTTTTCTAGTTTTAACAGATTTATACAGATAGCTAGACAGAAATGCGCAAAACTTACACGCAATACATCTGTTTTATTGTTATTTTACAAAGCTTCAATAAGTTTTTAGATTTTTCAAACCATTCCTTGATATTTTTCCATTTTTCCTTATTAAGCAAATTTACTCTTAAAATGACCAGTAACGAAACCGAAGGAAAAAGATATACAAAAATAACTCTGCTTTTACAAAAAATGGAGTTTTATATGTAATATAACAAATAAGAACCAAAAAAAAAAAAACATTTTAAAGATGCGCATTCAATACTTGTAGGACTGCAGCAATCTATTCACTCATTTATTCAGACGTAATGAACGGTTTTTTTTTGCATGTATATTCTCACGTTGCTGATTACGACGAATGTGTACGGAAAACACTTATACACAAAATGTAAATGTCTATAAAAAATATAGACTATTTAATAAGAAGCAATCCTCCACCCGTTGTAACAGGCAAAGTATGCAAACATCTAACATTTTGGTGGACATTAAATCTTTAAAAAGATAGAACAAAGATATAGAGTAAATAAAAAATCAACGGCCCATACTATACCATACGCTAAGTCTATGAGCTGCAATTACCACTGCTTTTAGATTGGGACTTTATATCAAAATGGCAGTATTCAATATTTAAATTTTGTAATCTAAGACAGTTTATGTTTGTTTTATTCCTAATCAATGATTTCAATACATAACTCGCATACAGCATAGTGTGTAGATGATACATTTTCCATTGCTTTTTTTATGTTATCAGCTGACACCGTATCATTTATTGAAGGCAAATATGTATACCCCGTCATATTTACCTTAACTTCTGCTTAAATAATGACGTATATATACCTTATCGTAAAAAAAGCATTTCAAAACAGTTTTTTTGCATTAATATTTTGAATTTTGTAATTTTTCAATTTTTCAAAATTTTGTTATGAAAAAAAATAAATTTCAAAAAAATACATAGTGACTTTTATATTTACAATAAGAGGATATATTTAGTTTTCGGTACATTTTTAGTTTTTTTGCATGTATTTTTTATAATTTTGTTGTTTCTATTATTGGTTTTTGTGTTTTTTTCATGACGTAATCTTAGTCAAAACTACAGATAAGGAAATTGTTTATTTACGTATTAAATCAGGAGAAGGTATAAGTTCCCAAAACAAACTGTGTTTATATATTTTGTTAGTAGCTTAGCATACTTAAGGGTAATTCTGCCTTTCTTGCAGCACAAACTAAATGAGAGCAGAGTTGGCAGTGTGTACCATGGTGAGGCTACTACAGCACATCGTAACGGGACTTTACCAGCTTGTTACAGGTTACCGATCCGGAATTACGCAAGCTCGGTACAGGTACGGTAATAAAAATATAAAAATGAAATTGTGGTACGCGTTACCATTAAGTTACCAGATACCGTTATTTTTTGACTTTATAAGATAATTATGACGTAATGTTTGTTTTAAATCTATTTAAGAATTTATTGGTGTAAAGATAAAAGTGTTTATGTCATTTATACTAGTATAAACGTGTGTTGTTGTCCGTAAAAACTATTTTACTTTAACTTTGCGCCCCATGAGTACCGTAAATGGTATGAGGACCTATAGAAAAAATGCAAAATGGCAATCCCTTCCTAATGGCCATTTCGGAAAAAAGGGATAAAAATTTTGTATACTCTAATAAATATTTTATAAAACTTAAAAAAAAAGAAGATTTATGCAAGCTATAAATAAAAAAATGTTGTGCAATTATAGTATATTTTTGTTTTAACATTGCCGGGTTGTTATTAGAATACTAGGATAATCCCAGGTAATATTGCATACATATTTTGATGCGCAAAAAACATTCTGAATTTTGAAGATATAAAATTTTTAAAAATTGTAAATGATACCTGTCGAATTCCTAAGTTTAACTTAGTCAATATTCGGTATTCACAATATTTAGAATTATTACTATTCAAAATTCTCTTTTTTTCGGGTTACTTGAAAACGAAATTTTTATTATTAAAAGACCGGGTATTTAAAAACCTGATTATACGGTATTATATGGGTAAGAATTCAAAGTGTTTTTAATATGGAGTTTTTTTAATTCCGATTAATTGGATCTATTACTATGATAAATTCAGATAGTTTGTAATATATAATAATCATAGTATTTGATATTTGTAATTCCGAGTATGTAAAACTGTAAATATTTGGAACTCTTACTATTCAGAAATACCGTGGATCATGCTTTTTGATAATACGGCAATCTCAAAATTAGAGGCTAAATATTATAATTCTAAATGCACGGTAATCTCTGGAAGCAATAATTTTGAATACTTAGAATTTTAAATACTCGGAGTTTAACATAGTATAAATATCAAATATTCAGAATTTCAAACGGGCGAAAATCTAAATACTGGAATTCTATTTAGAAAGAGTCAAAAATTCTACGAAACAACAATTAAGAATTCCGATTACTCGGATTTATATATAGTAGCAAAAAAAATGACAAATGTATTGGAGCAAAAAATGGCATTATGCAACGTTTCACTTTCGGTAAATCGAACAAAAAAAATGAATTTATTGTACTAAACTATAATTAATATGCTAAAATAGGGAAACCATGCGACTAAAAAATTCTCTTGTATAATGGTATGGGCAAAGGACCATTTAAGGGTAAGGTCCTCGTAATCTTGATACCCCTTCTCAGTGTCTTAGCTAGGGGGGGGGGCAGGGGGGCGGCTCCAGCCCCTCCCCTAGAAGAGAAGTTGCGCCTGAATTTAAGGGGGAGGGGTCTGTTTTTGGGTCTGAGATTTTTGTAACAAAAAAACCTAATAAAAAATTTTTATAATATAAATTTTTATAAAAAAATTAGAATGATTTTTGTTATTTTAAAACGTTTTTTAGGCCAAAATTATAAAAAAACACTGACTAGCCCTGGTCAAAAAAAAATTCAGGCTAAGCCACCCCTTCTGTGCCCCTCTCCCCAAAAACACACATTTTGTGTTTTTTACAGTAGCCGTTATACACATTTACAAAATAAAGCCTGACTCACTAGAAAAAAAAACAAAAAAGTGTATATAAAAATTAAAATTGCGTATAAGGAAGGTTGGTTGTATTATTATACAAAACAAAAACATTTGCCCGTTAAAAAATAGCTTCACCTGTACCGTACCGGTACCGCACTTACCTGGCACGGTACTTTGTACGGTACACAACTGAAAAACAATACCTGGCATGGTAACGGTACGGTACGCTTAAAAATTTGTGGTACGGTACGAAGCCAAATCTGATAGACAGGGGGTCGATTCCAGCAATTCAAAAATTTTTGCTTAAGCTAGAATATCAGGGTTCATACGTCACTTACGCCAGGCTACACCGCAAAAATCAAAGTAATGAGATCATATATTAAATTTACAAACAACAGTTCAGCCAGCACCTTCTTTTGGTATTTAATAGCTTGGACGTCTAATTATATGTAAAATAGTACTGAGAATTACAATGAAATTATTTATTTTAAGCGTCATTTCCTAGTTTGTACAACTTTTTATGAATATTTTAGACGCACTTGTTTTGGGGATGCAACAAAGAATGCAAATTACAGGTCAAAATTTAATAACATAGTCATTTCAAATTATTATGATTTATACAGGTAACGGAAGATGTATTAAAGGCTGGCGTAAAGCCTTTAGTCGTTTTTTTTTAGAAAAACGTATTATATTTCGATTTAATAATGCAAAGCTTTGTGCCGAGGAAGAAAAGATAAAGCAACAGTTTTACGCACTTCAGTTTATATCGTACCTGGAGGGAGATCTTTTGTTTCTAAAGAAGAATAATTAGGGGCATTTCCATGCCAACAGGAAATAAAAATATGGCCATGATATTTCAAAAAAAAAAGTGACCCTAAGTTATTTTTAATTTCTAAATATTGTTTTATTTGTGTTTTATTTCAGTTTTTACTTTTTTTTTGTTCTACTAGTTTTTTTGTTTCCCGTCTTTTTCCTGTTTTCTTTTATTTTTTTTGTTTAGATTCCCCCTAGAAAATCGTCATACAAGCAAAACTCGGCGTTGTCTATACAATATGTATGTTTTTTAAAATAACCGAAGTTTTTTGTTAACAAAAATCATACGACAAACGAGGCTTGATAAATTATGAAAAAAAAATATTTAGCAAACACACAAGATGAAAAAAATCTAAAAAAACGTATGAAATTAGGTAGCTACAAAAATAAAAATATACAATTGCAACCTTTTGTAGCGAAACCCAAACTAAAGTTGCAAAAAAAAAAAACTAAATTGTAACAAAACAAACTAAATTTAAAAAAAACAGACTATAAGATTTTGTAAACAAAACCAATATAAATCCCTAGTATTTACTTTGAATAACTAAAAACTTATTATAAAAAAGATTGACGGTCGTCATTTAATTAAGGTTTTTAAAGATAAAAAAAAATTGAGAAAAGTTTTTACAGGGTTTTAATACAAACACACGTAGCAGATCTTATTTTTTTATTATGGGACGTTCATTTTGTTTTTTTTTGAGGGTTAGGGACGGGTTATGGTTTAGAAATATATATGTAAAGTTACAATATTGTTACTAGTATAAAATTAATCAATTAATACATAAAGTAATGGAAAAAAATACTTATTAATTAACTATATTAGACATAAATTGAATTAGTTAGGAATGACCTAAACAAAGAATATTATTTTTTATGTATTATTCGATGCAAGTTAGTTTGTTTTTTTTTTTCGTTTTTTAGTTTGGAAAATGTAAATTAGTTTGGATTTTTACAAAAAAGTATGCAAAATTTCTTCCGTCCGCTAAAAATAGTTGATAGAATCTTCTATAAATTTTTGTTAAATTACACAGTTGGATGTAATTTTTGTGATATATTGCTAGGTAGATAATATTTTAGCCCGTTTGTTTTCATTTGTTATATATTTTAACTACTATTGCATTTTTTTGCAAAAGTCGGAATAAAGTAGTTTTTATGTTGTAGTAAAATGTATACAACTATTTTTTTTTTAAATAGTTAGTAAACCAGTAAAGTTTTTTGCTTTATTTTACATGCTTTACAAAGGTGCTATCGACTAAAAACTACACTGAATTAGGATCCGCGTTTTTAAAAAATCTTAAATATTTTTTTAGTATGTATGTGTATTACATAAGTTTGTATTTTTTTATTTTTTTATGGTCATATGTTTTAATTTTGAGATTTGAAATTATGTATAAATATTTTAAAAATACTCTTAAAAGCAAAAAATGTCCCTTATACACTCGAAGCCATATTAAAATAATGTTATATCAATACGAAAATATGTATAAATACAATGACTATAATTTAACATTATTATTACAAATGGAAAAATTTTTAAATTTTTTACAAGAATAAAACCAGAATATACCAACGTCTTTTATTGTAATTTTTTTATAAATTAACAATTTAAAAACACCATTACTAAAAATCAAAATTTATTTTAATAGAGGCAAATCACGATCTTCAAGTTATAAGAAACCACGACTTATACTTTTTTCTTTACTTAATCCCCTTTACTAGCTATTTAGTTGCATTCGTAAGCTTTTACTTTATTCTACGCACATTTTTGTTTTTTCAAATCGCCCGCAAATCAAAAAACCTCGGTCCCTACACGGATATGCAAAATGTTTAAATTTTCTTGTTAAAATATTCTAACCATATAGACAAAACAATAAAAAATGCTTGCACGCAAAAAATATACAACTCCAACGTTTCTTTATATTAATATCTTATACTTTTTTATATTTGATTGCCATTCGACAGCTATATTTTTGGTCTTTGCGTAATAAAGGCAAAAGCATTATAAAAAAAAAAAAGAAGTACAAAAAAACGATCAACATATTTTTTAGGAGGCGCAAAATAATTTTAAAATTATATTTTAACAAAAAATTCTGCATTAATATATTAAAAAAATGTAAACACGTTTGAAAACAGGGTAACTGTATGTATTCTACTTTCAAAATAACTATACAAAAAAATCACCTGAAAAAAACAAGTTATAATTGTGCACTTGTATGCTTTTTCTGTTTTACAGCTGATAAAATTTTTGTCCATTGCGCATAGTAAAAAGAGAATATTCATCTGTTTATTCCTGTAATTTGATATATAACTAAACAAATAAAAATTAATTTTTTTAAATTAATTTAACATTTTGTTTTTATATATCGTAAGTTTTTTTTATCACGATTATTTTTGAATAAACTTATAAACTCGGTAAGCCTTATAGTAATGAAAGGCGTATCTCGCCCCATATGTGACGTGAATGTTGTAGAATTTGACCGTACGGGTTGAGTTTTGTTTTTCTTTATATTTTTTGTATTTTAAATATATGTAAAAATGCATAAAAAACATCGAATTGCAAGAGAAGAACCTTTGATTCTTGACTGTGTGACCAAAATCCAAAAAAAAAGGTTTTCAGTTGTTTTCAAAACAGGATTGCCCGTATGTTGGCCCTTGACCTGTAAAATCCTAACTCGCTACCCGTAAATTGAGTTTAGCCCGTATGGACTGATTGTGAAGATACAAAATAATCAATAAAAAAAGAACTGAGAAGTTGACCCCCTTGACCTCCTAAAGACACCGCTGCTTACAATTTATAGTAAAAACCAAAATTTGTCGTCAAATTTTAGTTCTACACCGTATAGTGACTACTTGATTCCTAATTTTAAGTATGCTTATCTTTTAAAAGTACTAGATTTAAATTGATAAACAAAATAGAAAAAAAATACGGGGTTTTGAGAAGTTGCATATATCGCTAATTCATTTAATTTGCATTACGTTAGTATTTGAAATGGGAAGCCAAAAAGACAGTTTGCCTTAATACTAAGATGTTTACTTAGACCATTTTTATATCCTACAAGTTTAATATATATATATTTTTCAAAAACCAAGGTTCTTGCTTTCGTAGACCTTTAATTTCCGCATAAACGACTGTATAACGTTCAAAAAAAAAACAGAGTTCATTTTAACGCAAATTTTTTTATTGAAACAAAAATAAAAGTTTTGTATGCAATAATATATGCATACTCGCTTTTTAATACAAAAGGAGCTATAAAAAAAGACTGTATTAATCAATGAAAATTTTTGCATTATTTCCGACATAAAATAACAATTTGTACGCATATTTTCGGCCCAAAATTACTCTAATTTAAAAAAAAAAATCCTAAAATATATTTTTGGCAACCCTGATGTAACATGAAGAATTTTTACTGTATGATTATATTTTTAAGATAGATGTGCTTACCAATTATGACATTTTTTCTTTTTAATTAATTAATAAGAATATTGATTTGGTATTTGTCATGGTTTAGTGCCATTGGTACATGCCCGACTCGCCTAATGCCAACTCGCCTAATGCCATTTTGCCAAATAATTCATGATCAAAAATCGAGATACTTAGAGGTATCAATTTATTTTTAACAAATCATACAAATAAATGTCATTTATATAAATGAAATACAAGTTTGTAAATAAATTAAAATTAAGTATGACTATATACAATGGATTTTAGTTTTTGATATTGTTTATGCTATTTATTTCAAATCAATTGCCTTAAATCAAACAATTTCCAATGCATTTTTTCTAATTTTTATGCATCATTATATTTTTTTACTGATCAGCAGATTTGATCATTTATTAGGCGAGATGGCATTAGGCAATGGGCATGTTACGAGTGCCATTTCGCCGAAAACCATTTCGCCAAAGAAATATTAAAAATCAAAAAAAAATCAAAAAAAGAGATAAATGCCAAGACACCCAGATTTGAATATTGGAAAAGAATTTTTAAGAAATTTTGACCGAATTTTTTAAAAATTTTTAAAAAAATAAAGAATAACCGTAAATTTTAAACAATAAAATTATAAATTACAAGAGAACTAAACAATCTATTATAATTGTAGTTTTTTTTCGTTTTTTGGGCCATATAATGGATGATTAAATTAATTTGATACATTTTTAGTTAGTTCTTATTTTTATTTTCTTGTTTATTGTTGGCAGTTTGTCTTTATTTTTTTATCATTTTTTCTTCAAAATTAAATACAAAATATCTTAAAATTCCCTCCTAATCTTCAATTCACGGTGTTTTGGCATTTTTCTTTTATTTTTGATTTTTTTTAATTTTTAATTATTTTTCGGCGAAATGGCTTTCCACGATTTGTCATTGGTTCTTTAATTAATTCTTTAATCAATTGATTTGAATGATCACCAGAATATTTGATTTATTAAGTACTCTTTCTGTCCCACTTTAATTGTCAAACTTTTCATAAAAATTGGGACAAATTTCGAAAAATATTTGACAATTGATTTGGGACATAAGGAGTATTCAATTAATAGTATCTCATTATAATGGCACATAACTATATTAAAGCATATTGAATGTTTTTAGTTTTTTATATTGTAAATATATTTTTTTCATAGGAATTTAATGCAATACTGTTCTTATCTTAAATAAGCATGATTATGATTGTATAAATTAATTAAATATTCTTTTTATTTTCGGTAAAATACTCTTTTGGAAATACGTCTACAAATTAAATTTTAATTCTAATTGCAAACTATATAAAAAATTTAAATGTCAAATCCAATGATATTTTCATATTTCTTGATTTTTAGTTCCATATATTCTTCACCTCATACCGAAAAAGTAATTAATATTGAACAAGAAGACGACTGCAATACAATCGAGAGTAACCCTTCAGCAAAAACTAATCAGACTGACCCGGATTGGCCCGATAAAGCTTTATTTAGCAGCAAAGGTACTACCAGTCATAATGGTTGCTTTTATTATGATAGCAGATGGGATACAACCCAATATTCACCGGCGACTGAACAACAAGACCCAGATTGGCCCGATAAAGCTTGTTTTAACAGCTACGGTTATGCATTTTTTAATGGTCTCTGGTATTATGATAGCGACAGAGCAATAACGCAAGATTCGCCAAAGGAAGTCAATAAATCTAACATTCAGGTTGAAGATGTAGGCACAGAAACAAGCAATAATAATACCGAATAAAAATCATTACCAGGTCTAGAATTATTGAATAGAATGTTATTTCTTATCATTTTTATTTGAGTGTAAGTATTTCTCTATTCTATTCTTTATTTTACAAATTTAGTGCATTCAAATAGTTGAATCTAACACGACAGTAGGGGTCGTTCTTTTTTTTAATCGTTGAAAAAAAAAATATATCCAAATGAGATTATGAGGGCGTCGGAAAATTTTCCATTGGCATTTTTCATTAAATTTTTCCAATGGAAAAAAATGACCAAGGTAGCTTACCTTGGAATAATTAATTCCAATGGAAAAAAATATTTCCATAGAGAAATCAATATTGAACATTAAAATAAATTCCAATTGAAATATTTTTTCCATTGGAATTTTTACCCCTTAATTTGGCCTGAAAAATTCCAATGAAAAATTTTCTGAACGCCCCTATGTATGTCAAATACAATCTACATTCTTGTTTTGGATATTTTATTTTTTTTTCGTCGACTACAAAATTTTGTACAAAATTATTTAGTCCGTCAAATTTATATCATAATTTTGCATGAGAAAGATACAGGAAAGAATTCACATAAAAAACACTCTATAAATATATTGTGTATTTAAATAAGATAACCTAGGCCAGGGGTACGCAAAGGGTTCGAAACCCTATCTATTGTATATTTTTGAACCCTTAAGTTTCGGCAAAATCAAATGAATGGAAGAGAAAAAAATATACCGGCTTCAGGGCCTATTTGTGTAAACAATACAGTATATAATGCAGCACCGATAATTTATAACAGTCTATCACCCGTTAGAGTATTTCATTACTCTTTATCTCTAGTATAATTGGATTTTATTATGATGTTATAGACGGGATTACAGATCGTTGTAGATATAATCCGCGAGCGTATTTTTATCTAAAACCTAACCATGAATATATAAAAATAAATAGTATTTACTTGGTTGCTTGTAGGAAATAGTTAAATATTGCCTTCATTACACTGAATTTTATATTTTACAGATACCTTACAATTTTAGTTATATAGGTTATGATAAAGATTTAGATTACGAGGTTAATTATAATTGAGTATTTTATTTTGTCTGTCTTCTGTTAAAATATTTTCTTGCTTATTTATAGGGTTCGAAATTATCTTTTTTTTTCTATAGGTTCGAAAAATTAATAAACTTGCGCATCCCTGACCTAGGCTTACCGATGAAGTTTTTGTATCTGTTTCTCTTCTTATTTCATATTTTTACATAAGATTAGGAACCCATATAATTCAAAGTTCCGAATAAAATGATAAAAGAATGCCAAATATGTAAGATAAACCATCATTACTACATTTTTAGCCAAAAGTGTACATATTTTTCTTTTATTTTGGACTGTAAAAAGCATTGAAAAGTTTATTAGCTGAGAATTGACGTAACTAAATCAAATAAATACGTCCTTATACTCTTTTTAACCCGTCAATATTGTTCTTTATTTACATGTTTCTTTTATTATAGAGATTGATTCTTTGCCGTAAAATATTACGATTGTAAAAATGTTGTTAAATTGGTTCAATTACTCGCATGTATATATATATAACGGTTACTACAATGGAGATCAGTTTTGCCGACACTAAATAAATTTTAATACTTACTATTTGTTTGCATAAAATATGCTAATCTCATGATTACATTTAGGATAGTTCTATTAAACCTTTCGGCAGCTAAATCGCATACACCGTAAAATGCCACGGAATAAGGTCAAAATCTAAATGAAGACATGACAAAAGTTTGACTTTTTTATTTTACCGGTTTTTTGCCCTAATTTTTTTTTGGTAAAATAACCCATATTATCGGCGCTTTACATTATATGATTAATTTTTATACACCGTAAGCAGCAAAATCACATATACAGCAGAGACTCAATTATCCGATATAATAGAGTATCAAAAAATATCGGATAACATAAAATGTCGGATAAATTCTAAAAAAAGAAGAAGTTGTGTATACTAATACTAGATATAATTGTTTTATTATTATTTCAATTTTTACTTTATGTGTAAAATTAGTAATTTAGTCAGCACAAAAACTTTACAAAGTAACAATAGTCTAAATAATTGATTTAATTGATTTAATTTTATGGTTTTGTATCTTTAATGTATGTTTAGTAAAACTTTAGACAAAATAGCAATATTTCGGAACATATTTTTAGGTTATATTATGGCAAGAAACACCAAAAAAAACCAGGGCTTTCGAAAAAAAAATGGTGTACAATTTAGCAATACAATATATTGCAATAATTGAGAATGTTTTATCCTATATTTTACTATTATTACTCATCATTATAGGCTTGAAAAATATTAGAAAAAGTATATTTTTCTTTAAACTTATTGAATTAAGCATGCAAAAAAATTACTAAATGATAAAAAAATACCTTAACACTAAAACAGTGCCATGATATATAAACTCATAAAAATATATATATTTATATTAATAAAAGATATTTTTTAACAATAGAAATTTTTTTATAGAAAGATAGTATTTTTAACTATTTTTTTAATTATACAATATTAAATTATAATATATTTTGCATTTTATATAGTATTCTATAAATTGTTTCGCCTTTTGAAAATGAAATGTTTTCAAACATAAAAATTGAGCATAAAATCAAGAAAAACTAAAAATTATTTTATGCTTCTAAGAATTCAATTTTAATTTATATATAAAATATCAGACAAGTATATAGTCTATACTTTGCGGAATTCCCGATGCAAAAAATAGTTTTCAATAATAATATATATGTCAAAACTTTTATATTTTAAAATATATTTAAATTCGTAATATACGAAAAAACCTTAAAAAAGCAAATTGGAAAGATTTTCCGTAAGAAAATATTATTAACAATATAAATTTTTTTTTTAAAAGTTCTTAAATGTTTCAAAATATAAGTATATCTTTAAAAACCTGCTGCCATCAAAATAAACTTTTTACTTATGTAATAATATTTTAGTTTAAAAAAATAATTTACAAAAAACGATAATTACTTTTTTTAATGTCTTGATTGTGCGAAAAACTTTTCTTCTCAATACATAAACTTTTTTCAAAAAAATGTCTTGATGTTAAGAATAATCGTCGCAATGCAAAAATGTAACAATTTTTGTGCAGGTAACATAGTTGCTATGCAAATAAACAAATTAAAAACATTAACATAAAAACCATATTTTTTTATAAATTTGCTATAATAAATAAAGATAGTGTTCAATTGGCGCATCATACGGGTAAAAAATTTAGGTATGGTCAAAGTATAAAATGATACAAAAAGTCTCGTCTTTACACATAGATTAAACTATATTTTTTTTCTTTAGTAAATTGGCAAACATTTTTTATAAGTATATAATACGTATCAAACAGTAATGATAGGCACATGTATGCTTCCAATTACCACAAATCGTTTAAAAAACAATTTACCATAAATAAATAGTATTTAAAAGCTTCATATGTACTAAAAGCTACATTTCACATTCCTTTTATGTGTTAAAACAATGCAAATATTTAAAATAAAAAATGTTTTTGCTTATTATACTACTTTGACCTTTCCGCGTTCTTAAAAATATTGATATAGTCATTATTATGCGATCATCGTGTTTTTCATTCATGGTTCTATATAACATTTGTAAAAAATAAAATGCATTAATTGCATAATTGTGGAAATTCTAAAAAAAGTCAACAAAAATATTACAATAATCGGAAGCCCTTCATATATTTTACGCGAGAGTGTTTTTAGTATGATCATTCAAAAACTTTATAAATGGATATTGAACCTACCTGTAAACAAACTTTCTAAAAAAGTAATATATTAGAGTATAGAATACTATTTAATTTTTTACGGTGCCGACATTAGAATTAACAATACTGTGTACTGTTATCATTATGCGTCTTTAAATCGCAACAAAAAAAAACTATATTTTTAGATCAGGGATGTCAAAAATGTAATTGTAATATAGGTAAAAAAAAAAAAAGCTGCTACCTTATAACGGATTACATCCCCATTTTTTTTATGAATTTTATATAGTTTTTATTGATCTGATTACACCCAAAAATCAATTATTGTCAAATATCAAAGATCTTAATAAGAAAAAGGCTCTTTTTAGAGTTTTGCGGTTACATCGCATCTCGTTGTAGCATAATTACGCTCTTCTATATACATAAACTACATATTTGTATTTATTGTCTCGGTATATGTCGATAGTTAAAAAAACAATGTCTTCTGGATACGACTACACTTATTCGAGAAAGGGGGGGGGTTTAAAGCCTAAGTTTAGCCAAGCAAAAAACCTAGATTCACATTATGCTTAATAAATCGCTTATTTTACATCGCAAAAAAAATTTAATCAATATTTATTAGGGGTAAAAAGTTCGTATATGAGCAGATACGATAACTTGTGCAAATGTTTTGCTACGATATTACTTGAGACGTTTTTTCTTGTACACCCTATATAGCGAAAATCATTCCAAAGTGTTTTTTTAGCCATTATTGGTGTTTTTCATTATTTTCTTTAATTTTTGCTTTTGACACAAACCCTTAAATCAGCCCCCATAAGTATATGCGCAGTTCTTGCATTTGCATTTAGCGTCGGCTTTCTAACAAAAGCATTTACATGTGTATGTAATTTGCGCATTCTATTTTATTTTAACTTTCCTGCGTTCGAACCATAAATTGTCTATTTTATGATGGATGAAAATAGAGCATGAATGGAAAAATATAGATAACTCATTCGTTTCATAATTTCTTTTGACATATTGCCATTATATAAAAAGATTTTTTTTTCGACGTGCCTATTTAGGGGTTGCCAAAAAAAATTTGAATAAAAAATCAACAATAACTGTTAGTTGCAAGAGGCTTGTAATAAGTTAAATGATATAATAATTGATACTTCCGACAAGATATGTTTCTTCGGACGGATAAACATGCTTATCCATACATTTTAATAAAAAAACTAATCTAATTACATTTTAAATGCACAATTATGGCAACAGGCACTATAATTTTTGTTTTCGAATCACGCTTTGTACAAACAATAAAGACGCGCGCAAAAAAAAGTATACTTTTTGGCTATAGACAATTAATAGGGAGTCAAAAAGCGTACTAAAAAAATTTTTATAACAGAAACTTGTGTTGTAGTGTTTTTTTGTTATATAAATGTATTATGTTTAATAGACATAGCATTTTTAAGATTTTTGATAAAAGTAGCTTTTAACAAATCATCATATCAGCATGAGTATAACCGAACAACATATGAGACAATGTCATCTATATGTATCATTGTTTATATTGCGTTTCTACAATGTCATCCATATGTGTGTTATTATAGATAGTCCACAAAATCCAAAAGCCCAAGTTTAGGGAACTATATTAGTTAAACAAATTGTCAAACAAGCCGTACATACTAGTTTAGACTAACCTAATACCTAGTTTAGCTGTACGATTTGCATATTTGTTTAACTTTCTGTTTACATATATGTTCTATTTTGTCAATTTACAACAAAGAATAATTACCGTGACAAAACTGTACTATAAAAAAATATTTTTGTACAAGAAAGTAAATAAAAACTGTAGTGAAAGTTTCTTGCAGCATCTACACACACGTATTTTTTTATTCTTTCGGATAACTTAGGACTATAAATTTTAAGATAAAATGAATAAACTACAAAAAACATTTAATTTGCATTTGCATTAGCAAGTAAAAAGCGAAACATAAATTTGCAAAAAAAAAAAAACAATACTTAAAAGCATTAGGCAGTATTTTTAGGCCATGTCCGGTTTTTTTCTCTATAGAGATTTTACTATGGAATATTATCTACCCAGAAGATTTCATTTTTTAATTTGTTTCACTATCGAAAATTTTTACTATAGAGAATATACTTTAAGAAATTTAAATAGGCGAAAAAATCAGGTTAAAATCCTTTTTTAATATATATCAATTTGCACGCATTCCTTTATCATATTATAACCAGACTATTGTTTTTTGTCGATACAGTGAGCCACTATATCGAAAATTCACTTATATTTATTTGCTTTTGTATTTTCAAACGCGTTTCATATATTCTCTAACTAGAAGTTTCTTTTTAGAGATTTCACTATAGCGTTAAATTTTTTTATGTCAAACAATTTTTCTGCTTTTTCTATAGAAAATACAAATTACTACTTATCTAAAGCTTCCGCCTAAAAGATTCTTCTACAAAAAAAAACAGGACATGGCCTGAACTAGGGATACGTAAAGCTTAGTAGTAGACTTTTTTTCTATATTTAGATACAAAAAAAATGCATCCACTTGCACCTTTTTTTGATAGCTTTTTAGTAACATTCCGACTATATAAAGCAGATAACAATAGTCGTGCTTGCGTATATTTATATACAAAACATTTAAAATGATTAATGCATCAAAAATAATTTCCATCAGAAACCTTTTATTTATGTCACATATGGGTGACATTTAGAATTTCTGGCAAGGTTTATTTGTATGAACTTTTTCTAAAAAATAAGGGGTAAAAAGCAAAATCCGTGTCACCTGAAATATATATATATATAGAATATGAATAGCAAATTTATTAAAAACCATCGGAGAAAAGTGTGCGTATTACAAGTAACGGATAAGTTGTATGCTAGCAATGGCTTTTTAGTTTAATTACTGGTAGAAGAACTTTCATATTAACTTTATTCTCGTCTGAACTTTTTTTACTGCCAACAATTCATCTATAGACTAGGTGTCATATCTTTTTTTTTGGGAACTGCATAAATCAACTTTGTATGCAAAAAAGTTCTAGGTTACAAACAATGAAAATTTCCAACACATGAATAAGGATTTTAAGAACATTATGTGGACTACAATTCTGCTAGGTAAAATCTTTTTGTTTACTTAAAGTAAACCTTTTAGTAAAAAGACCGGCATTATTATATACAAAAACAAAAAAAATAAAAAACTACAAGTCTTACATACTTATTTTTGTAATTTCTTGCGCAAAATCTAACTTTGAAGACAAAAAATACACCAAAAGCAATAAGCCAGCAACAAAGGGCCTACGGTAAAAGTTCCAAAATTTACAAGAAAGCCTCAAACATAAAGATACGCAAATGAAAGCTCCATAAACTGCAAGCGAAAAAAATTACGTGCCACTTTTGCAATGTAGTAAAACTATAGTCCCTTCTGGTATACACAATTTGTTTGTGTTCAAAAATATTTTAGGACCTTTTTTTGTAACTTTTTGTAATATTTTACCGCATAGATTTGCACGTTATTGAATTCTACTTTTTTATTCGTAGCCCTTTTTATATTTTTAGTTTCTTAGTATATTTTATGCTTTTCGTTACAGCCTTTTACAAAGTGGATCAAAAATACAAAACTTTAATATATTTTAGTGTAAAAATTTTACATTTTTTTTGTTTGTTTTTTTTAAATTTTTTTAAGAATAAAAGCCCATTTTTTACGCATTTTTATAGTTCTTGTTAGTGGGCCTAGAACAAGGTTACCTGTTTGTAAGCATTTATTTATAAACATTTAGCTCATTTTTTGTTGTAAAATGACAAGTTGTTGTGTATCCTAAGAATGGATATTAATAAATACGAAGCGCGCAGCGCGATATCCGCGCCCAACCCGCCTAAAGGCAAGTATATGGCAATGCGCGATTAACGAATGTATATCAAGAATACTATAAGATGTTTCGTTTTTAGCAAAAAAATATTTTCAAGTGAAAAAATGCATTAATTTTTGGTTTTATAATTTTTTAAAGAATTTTTACTATGAAAAACCAAAACATTTGTTTACCGTGTTTTAATGCCAATAGACAATGCCTGATATTTTTTTAAAAAATATGTATATTGTTGTAGCTTTTTTTTTTGCTTTTATACGCCTGCACGGTCGCGCTGCGCGCGCCACAAAAATAACACATACGGGTAACTAACGACGATGATTTGATTAGCGAGTATTTTGGCACATAAGACAACAATAAGATTAAGCTTTAGGAAAGAGTGTAAGAAATGTAAAAATACATTTTGGAAGCAAGAGTAGTGGAGTTCAAGATGGCTGCATTAGCAACAAAAACGGAACATATACTTAAAAAAAAGCATTTTAATAAAAGCGAAGGACTAGTGGAGCACATAATGGAAGTAGTCAATAAGTACTTATAAAGAAATCGGAGTCAAATAGTATAGCATTAAAGGACAACCCGATGCGGAATAGCGCTACATTATAAAAAAATTTGTGAGTGCATGCAGGATTTTAGGTTCGAGTTTGTAGAAGTTGACTTAAAAAAGAAGAGAGCAGAAAATATTACCAAAGAAGGAATATGTGTCTAATGTTTAAAGGATAAAAACGAAAGAAAATATTGTATTCATTACAATACGCCGGTCAAATTGCAGTGCCGGAAATTCTGAAAAATAAATGACAATTATTTAGTATATTTTTAACCGGGTATATAACAATAAAAGAAGAAATTACGTTACTTCATTTTTAATAGAAAGAATCTTATGGATGGAAAAAATAAATGTGAATTTTAATATCCAGATTAAGATCACCTTTGCAGTATATCTAAATTTCAAATCACAACAATAGAAAAATAAGTAATAAAACAAGAACAATATAAGATCTACAGGCAATGACAAAAAAGGCATTGGATTATGTTGTAGAACTGACACTTAAAAATATTGTAAGAGAATCCACTAGTGAATAAAGATTTTACACATGATTTGCAAATAAACCATCGGACGGGGTTTAAAAATGCTACAATCCTGTAATAAAACTTAATGATATAGTCTAGAATAAACCATTTAGCAGGATAACACAACAAGGAAATTTAGAGATATGTGCATTGGTCATAGTAATCTTCGAGCTGAAATAGAAGACGTGTTTTATAGTAAGGAGATAGATAAGAAGAGCAAACCAAAACCCTGCTTAAAAACTTAAGATTTAAAACGATTAAATTTTCATTAAATGCCATGGGCTATTTGTATCGCTCGACAATTTACGAAGAGAAATGACTTTCAAAATCGCAGATATGACGGGGAACGAGGTGCAAGTATGTATGAACAACGACGTCAACCACTACAAAGAAAATGCCAGTGTTGACTTGCAAA